>LTAE01001980.1:0-21286 GCA_001647135.1 Pontederia paniculata | reverse complement strand
TGCTCGCGAAGTATATATATATATATATATATTTCATATGCACTGTACATGAGATACGTGTAAAGCCAAGCCCAAATAATAATAGTAAAATGAAAATTAAAACAAATACAAATTGGTGCCAACAGATGGCCCATGGGAGTCCATTAGTGAAAGTGTGATGGATCGTCCAAATGGTCAAACTCGAAAATCCGCAGGAAATGACATTGATTCTGTAACACCTCACCAAGCTGAGGAGTCGATATTCGACAAGTGCTCAAAGTTGTTAAAGGAAGATAGAAAACAATAAAATTTTAATTTGACCGTTAGTCATCATATTATAATATTATATTTTAACTTTCTTATTTTCTTTTTTACTTGTGCATTGTTGATATAATGCATTCTTTAGTACTTAATCATAACACCCCATATTTCTGAAATAATAAAAAAAATATAGGATAAGATAAGAAAAAGTATATTTGGTTAGGATTAGGAAAAGAGTTAGAGTTGAAGTCGAATTGGTATATAAAAGAATTCTTTCAATTTAATATTTTTAATCCTACCTAAATTCGTTTTAAAAGATTCCTAATCATAAGTAAAATAGAGATTAAATTGAATTAGACTATGATTAATCCTACAAAACTCCTATAAAAGAGGGGTAGAGGAAAGAACCTCATTATTTTCTCTCTCATCAAAGGTTCTCTCTCTCTCTCTCTCTCTCTCTCTCTCTCTCTCTCTCTCTCTCGACAACGCATGGAAGGAGAAAAGACCAACACAGATTGTGTCACATGGGATGCATGCCATGTTGTACGAGAAAAAGGAAGAAAGCGGACCGCATTGACGAAGGGACACGGACCTCGTTTCAACCAGGCGACAGAGCGTCGTGAAGACATAAGAAAATGGACAGTGTCCGAGTAGGATACGAACATTGTCGCGCATGCTTGATAAAGAAGAAACATGATCGACCGACGTAAAAGCAAGGTATGTAATTAGGAGGATCAACATTAGGGTGTTTCATATACGTATGATAAAGTAAAAGAAAGATTGGAAGGAAATAACTATTTAATGCATAATTCGAAATCGGACATAGGTCATGTTCCCCCATGACACGATCCGTATCTTTGGGAAGAAGCGTGAGACACATCGGGGACAAGCCGTGTCGATTGATGATGCAGGTCGTGTTCGATAAAGGATAAAATTACAAACGCCCGAAACGGACCGCGTTTATATGAACACGACTTGCGTCTTCTGGTAGGACGTCCGCGTCAACTTGACACGCGTTTTCTGACTACGACCACATGCCTTGAACAAAACAGTCCACGTGCACAATCGACATAGGCCGTGTTCTCGGAACGCTAATAAATGATAAAAAAGAAATTGATCATGTCGTCCTCTAACACGACTAGGATCGGATAAAACCCACGAGAAAAATAGTCTGTATTAACTGGAACACGGTCCTTGTCTTCGCATGAAAACACCCTTATTTCATTGTCGTGTTTACCCGAACGCGCCTTACCCGGTACACAAAATGGGCCATGTCGCTTATGACACGAGCCGTGTCTCGGGATGTTTGATGTAATGTTTGACTTACTGATTGAATTTGATTGAGGTAGAGCTAGTGTACTCTCAAGTGAACTTAGCATAATAGGTAACAAGAGTTAAAAGATGTTAATAATTGTGTTTGAATGTATACATGAAGAGGAAGGCCCCAACAGACTAAAGAATTTATCCCTACTGTTATTGAGCTCCTTCGGGATTCACTGAGTCCCTGTGGATTACTGTTTATGAGGATTAATGGGTTTAGGTTGACCTCATGACCTAGCTAGCCATACTGGCCCTAGATCTTCGAAATCTTCATGTACTAGTAATCACTTATTATTGATTGAATTAAAAGATGCTACCCAAGATGAATGGAAAAGAAGTATAAATGGTATAATGAACTGGACCCAAAAATACTAATATATTATACACCATGAAAGTTAGGTGCAACCGATGTTCTTGTCATTGTTATTGAAATAAAAGATGAAAGAGATTGATAATGATGGACTTATGTCACTGAAAGAAAGAGATAACACAAAGTAAAGAAAAAGATAAAGTAATTGAAAGTAAAGCTAGTGTTTATAAAGATGATTGTATGATAGAACATGTTCTCCTTTACTTATATCTTCTTATATGTTTTATCCTATTGAATTATTATCCTTTACATATTGGGCTTCATAGCTTATGGGTGAATTGTCTTCTCTTCATTTTGATCCTGCAGGTAAATAGGTATAAATAGATGATGATGGCGTAGCAGTAGCATGATGATGTTCGTGATGGATGGCTTGTACGTGGTATAGGTCCTGATTATATTTATATATTGGCTTCCACATTGACATGTTCATAGTGTTGACTAGTGGATTGATAAAAAGAAAAGTCGAAGATGTAAGTTGGTAGCATCTCCAGGGGGAGGGGTGTGCATTTGGGAGCATTACAGTAAGGTATCATAACCTAATGGGAGACACTTCTTAGTTGCATTCAAATAGATAGAGTCTACGTGCAAGCATCATAAACAATCATCACGCCATCAAGAAGGATATAGGTTAAGTCTTAAGGATGTTATCATGAATTTAATTATCAGGTGATCCAAATTATTTTAATTGTCGAGAAGAAGTTTGGAGGAATTTTTAAATTTCAATTAGGATTGATTTTCTAGTGAAAGATGAATAGTGAGGTTTAGTCATGATTAAAAAACTGATATGAAAATATCTCATTGAATAGTATAACATGATTTCTAAGGAAGTTATTTAGATATCACGGAAGCCTTAAGGATAAAATGACTATCGGTGTGATAGGGAAAGGAAAATTAAGAATCGATGTTATAATTTTGGATGATCAAATTACGAGATAAAAATTGGATTACATGATTATAGAAATTAAATAATAAACTTGATGGATATTAACTTCAAAGAATCTAGGTGAATATTTTTTTGAGGTGATAATTACGATAGTGATTTAAAGATTGACATATGACCAATAAATTAAATGATATTATGATGATTAAGATAGATCAGAGGGCATTGACATGATCAAGGAATTATTGATTATCATGATATTGATTGATTATGTTGGAAGATGAGAAAAAAATGTGGAATTTTTATGAATATAGATATACTAAAATTTGAGGACGAATTTATTTTTAAGGAGGTTATGATGTAACACCCATATTTTGGAAAAACAAAAATAAATAAAAGGAAGATAGGATAAGATAAGGAAAGGTATACTTGGTTAGGATTAGGAAAAGAGTTATAAATGAAGTCGAATTAGTATATAAATTATTTCTTAGTCAATTTAATATTCTTAATCTTAACTACATACGTAAAATAGGAGGGATTAAATTGAATTAGACTAGGATTAGTCCTACAAAACCCCTATAAAAGGAGGGGTAAAGAAGAGAGGACCTCATTATTTTCTCTCTCGTTAAAAGTTCTCCCTCTCTCTCTCTCTCTCTCATTCTCTCTCGGCGGCGCATGGAAGGAGAAAAGACCAACATGGACTGTGTCACATGGGATGAGAGCTGTGTTGTACGAGAAAAAGGAAGAAAGCATACCACATTAACGAAGAGACACATACCACATTTCAACCAGGCGACGGAGCGTTATGAAGACATAAGAAAATGGATCGTATCCGAGTAGGTCACAGACTGCAACACACATGCTTCATAAAGAAGAAATGAGATCGATCGACGTAAAAGTAAGGTATGTAATTAGGAGGATCAACCTTAAGATCTTTCACATACGTATGATAAAGTAAAAGAAAGATTGGAACGAAATAATGATTTAATGCATAATCAGAAATTGGACATGGGTTGTGTTCCCCCGTGACACGGTTCACATCTTCCGGAACCAGCGTGAGACACGTCGGGGACGAGCCGCATCGGTTGATGACGCAGGTTGCATCAGATAAAGGATAAAATTACAAACGCCCGAAGTGGACCGTGTTTGTATGAACATGACCCTTGTTATCTGGTAGGATGGCCGCATCAACTCGACACACATCATTCCGACTACGACCACATGCCTTTAACGAAATGGTCCACATGCCCAATTGACACGAGTCATGTTCTCAGAATCCTAATGAATGATAAGAAAGAAACTGAACTTGTCATTCTCTGACACGACCAGGATAAGATAAAACCCACGAGGAAAACAGTTCGTGTCAACTGGAAGATAGTCCTTGTCCTCGCATAAAAACACCCTATTTCATTGTCGTGTTCTCCCGAACACGCCTAACCCGATACACAACACGAGCCTTGTCGTCTAAGACGCGGGTCGTGTCTCAAGATGATTGATGCAATGTTCGACTAATTGATTGAATTTGATTGAGGTAGGGCTAGTATACTCTCATGTGAACTTAGTATAATAGGTAACAAGAGTTAAAAGATGTTAATGATTGTGTTTGAATGTATACATGAAGAGGAAGGCCTCGACGGACTCAGAGATTTATCCCTACTATTATTGGGTTCCTTCAAGAATCAATGAGTCCTGTGTGGACTACTGTTTATGAGGACTGATGAATCTACGGTTGACCTCTGACCTAGCTAGTCATATAGGCGTCGGATCTTCAAAATCTTCATGTATTGGTAATCTCTCATTATTAATTGAATTAAAAGATGTTACCCAAGATGAATGGAAAAGAAGTATAAATGATATAATGAACTTGGCCTGAACATACTGATATATTGTACACCATGAAAGTTAGGTATAACTGATTTTCTTGACACTGTTACTGAAATGAAAGATAGAAAGAGATTGATAGTGATGGACTTAGGACACTGAAAGAAGGAGGTAAAGCAAAGTAAAAAGAAAGGTAAAGTAATTGAAAGTAAAGCTAGTGTTTATAAAGATGACTGTATGGTAGAACATGTTCTCCTTTACTTATATCTTCATATATGTTTTACCTTATTGAAATATTATCCTTTACATATTGAGCTTCATAGTTAATGGGAGGATTGTCTTCCTTGCATTTTGATCCTGCAGGCAAATAGGTATAAAGAGATGATGATGACGTAGGAGTAGCATGATGATGTTCATGATGGATGACTTGTACATGGCATAGGTCCTGGTTATATTTATATACTGGCTTCCACATTGACATGTTCATAATGTTGACCAGTGGATTGATCAAGAGAAAAGTCAAAGATGTCATTCTGTCAGGTGGTGGGGTGTGCATTTAGGGATGTTACATTAACTTTTCATAATCATGATTACTATAATGTCATTTGGACATGAATATCTTAATTGGAACTTTCAATGCAATTAACCCTTTAGGCTTATTTTTACTATTCGTATCAAATCTCCTAAATCTTTTAGTACTTATCATGTGCCAATACTTGGAAATAAGCATTCAAACTTTAACAAAGCCATCTCCATTGATACGATACTCAAGAATAATATCGAGTGACCGGAACAAAAATGATAATCAAAAGGTATGAGATAAGTCAATGGAATATCAAATCTCAAGATTACCAATGAACCAAACAGTCAATATTAGAAATTAATAAATTTACTCACAAGTGTGTGTCATAATTAATAGTGGAAGTTACCGAAGAATATGTTGCATGAGTTCCCTCACAACTCTAGAAATTAAGCCAATTTAATAGATACAAATATTGTTCTCAAATAATGTAATAAGTAGTGCTATAGTTTCCTAGAAATCAAAATTTGATAAAGAGTAAAATCTTAACTTAACCGACAAGTAAACAACTAATTTTCCTAAATAACTAACTTAACTTTTACCACAACTCTTAATAGAATATTTTTCCCAATAAAATTCACATTTTTGGATTAACTAATGGAGCCATGAGTTGTTTGGGCCAAATCATATGGACTTTTCATGCAGCACAATTTGTAACACATTAAGCTGAAGTTTGATCCAAAGTCTTCAACTCAATTTGTATATGATTCTTCACAATTTATTTTGCCTGCGATCTTGTAATTGGACCATAGATCGCAAGGACTCTTGATTATCGTGCCTATCCTCATCTCTAGAATCTCCAACAATATCATCTTGATATCCATAATGTCTATGGTCTCATCTTGTTCATCACATGGAGTCTCTTCCTTGTCTGGTTTGAATTTTGCAATTGTCGAATTCATGTCATCTTCATAATTGACAACTTTTGAATTTTATGGCATCTTCAATCATGCAATGTACTTCTTAGAAATAAAAAACCCACATGAACAAAATCAAATCCATCTAAACTACTAAAATTAATTTGATCCAATGTGAATTCTTTAGTGAAATATAAAATTTTCTTCTCTCGAGATAGAAAATATATCAAATAATTAGAATAATCACGTAACTATTACTATAGATTAGGAAATATCTAATGGAGTTAAAGGTAAATTTCCTATGAAAACCAAAGATGGTAAATTCAATAGAAATAACGGGCATGAATTTATCCAATGACAACAAACCAACAAGCACCTTATAAAATTAAAAATCGTATAAAATTAATATTTCAAAATGACTAATCTGATAAAAATAATCAGCATATCTCGAATGATTAGACAATATTTTCTAAAAAAAAATCAATCATGTCAAAGGTTGAAACTTAATAACTGAAATATCCAGATGAAATACATCTCAAAGTAGCTCCATAATCAATCAATTTGTCCTCATAATTCAGAAAATTACTTTCATAGAAAGTGAAAAATTTCTCAATAAGATATCGATGGTAATCCAAGCAAATCAATCTCATCATGAAATCTAAGAATCAAAATGATCAAAGGTTCCATGATTAACAATAATAATAGAAAAAAGAACCAAATGAAAAGTAGTAAAGATAAGAAACTTATCGATCCAAGAACTTGAATAAGTAGAAAATTGAATGTTTAATTTCATCTCAAGTATCTGCAAACTCCTTAATGCCTATAAAGGAGCATTAGTACACAATCTACTTGCAGTCTGCAAAAGTGTTTCCTTTCGCTCAATAATCCTTAACACTTACAAAAGAGATCAATAACCAAAGACAAGCAAGAGTTAATGTTGGTATGAAACTCTTTGAGATCTCTTTCTTTTCTCTCAACACTCATCAAAGGTGGTCCTTCTGAACACTTGGGATTTATCCTCTCTCATTCTCACAACTTTCATATAACACATAATTTTTTTTTATCAATGGTCTCCGAAGGTGGCCTTTCTGAGCTCTCAAAATTTTTGTGGTTCTCTTCTTCTCACTTTTTATCACTCAACTTTTGGCTCACATTTTCACCACATTCAAAAATTTCTTCTATTGTCATGGAAGAAAATTTCCTCTCATCTTTCTTAATTCCACTTGCTTCTACTTTTGTTTTCAACCTATCATTTTCCCCAAAATTAGTAACATCATGATCCGTTAAATAACCTTTGTATTGGAGAAAATTTTTAGCAAACTCGTCTTCCATTTTATCCAACTTTACTTCCATCTCTAAGTGTGAGGCAATTACTCTTAAGAGTTTACATTAGTGCTTTATTGATCTTCTTCGTTGCGAGTATGAAGACAAGTTTGATTGTGGGTCAATTCTAAGACCAAATTGATCATTGTCAAAATGGGAGCATTGACCTCTCTTCTGTGTAGCTCACTACATATATTATTCAAAAGAATATTGTCTTTCATGTTGATCACATCGTCTTCGTGACTGTTGAAAGATATTATTGATGTGTGCTAATATGATAGATAAAATCACTAACAAGTGCACTAGTCGTATCAAGTAATAATTCGAGGTGAATCGAGTTATCATTCCCATGATGACTAATATTAACTCTATTTATCTAATTCCACCAACTAATAGGAGAAAATGAGTTTTGGATAAAAAATAATTTTAAAAGGAAAATGAAGAAAATAAAAGAAAAGGAAGAGGTTTTGACGACAACAACCTCTGGATCAGGATGAGATGGGATGAATAGGAATAAATCATATTTACCACATGGTTCAATCAAAATTTAGTTAATCAATTTCTTATGTGGATTAAGATCTACCTAAAATTTGATGTCCTCTTCATGATGCACCAACTATCTCAAATCTAATAGACTCTAATATTCCTATAGGATGCCAATCTAATCTATTAGGAGTTTGAGACGCGGTAATATGTATCTCCTAAACTATGGATCGTTCATCTCCAAGATGTCAATCTCATGGATCTCACACCTAAGGTATTCCTACAACATGCTACCTAAATGGTATACAATGATTTGACTCAGAATTAAAAGATCAATTTCAGAAATTAAAAAGAAATAAGAGTTCATTATTTCTATCCAGGATGCTAAGGAAAATCAAAATCTCAGAAAAATCATGAAAGAGAATTAGACATAACATTCATAGACATAAGAAAATTTAAGAACTTAAATTTATTATCACAAGGGTTTAATAAGTTTTCCCTTACAAGAAAATCTACAAAAAATGAAACTAATGAATTACAATGGAGTTCACCCTTTGAAAATTTGAGGAAGAAGAATAGGAATAACTGGATCAAAAACACCTCAACAAACAACTATCATCTTCTTCAAAAACTCTAAAGAAATATCTTCATCTCCTCTTGGCATTAGGCTCCCTTCAGGCTCGTAGCATAAAAAACTTTTCTCTTGAATCTCCTTCAAAATCCTGACTTCAAGCTTCATCCTCTGAAAAGTATGGTTTTTAGGGTATATTTATAAGTTTTCAATAGGTAGAGAGAGTCTTCAAGTGATAAACTTTATTTTCCAGTAGATAAGGTTCAATCCCACGTTAAAAATCTCCAAAGATAACTTATTTCAATAAATTCCGTGAATTGTCATGGCTCGTGACTGAACGATATGTGTCATATTTGGCAACGTCATGGCTCGTGACTCAGATGTCACGGTCGTGATTGGAAGGTTGGCCTCTTCACGACCTGTAAAGTGTGAATCACAATTGTGGCCAAATTGGGGTTTTTAATATCGTCCACACGTCACAGCCCATGAGTTGATTGTCATGGCCATGACAAACTTACGTATTTCTTGTCATATGTTCATGGGCATGACCAGTGAACATCATGACTGAATCATCATGGTTTTTACGGCCGTGAAACTCCTTTACACGACCCATGACATTTGCTGAAATATTGTTGATCGCATTCACGATCGTGACTGTCCCGTCATGGACGTGACTTTCGACTTTTATATTTTTTTTGCATGTGTTTGCCTCCAATTCAATCCATATTTTTGTGGTCTTCCTCGGCCGCACTATCAAGTTCCTTGGACACACAAAAAACTTATGTAGACTCTAACTATGAAAACTAAAATGAAATGAACTGAAGGGTAAACTCTTCTTCATGTGGCAAATTCAGCCACAACACATTAACAAATTTTAAGTCCTATTGAGCAGTACGCTCGCTTCTAGGTCATCTTTCAAAGGTCCTAAGACATCACTATAACTTAAGAAATCAATCATTAAAAATTAACAATCATTACAATACAATTTCACTTAATTCCATCTTTTTCCATTAGGGAGAACACGACACTCGACTGATATCAACACGGTCCATTTCTTCGATTTGTTTCGAATAGTTTCCAAATCGTAAACAATTTCGGGAAACGATCCACATCGGGTCAACACTGTCCATTTTGATGTGTGTTCATTTCTTAGGTGAAACGTCTCCCATCCACTATTGATTTATTAGTTAACACATTTCATATTTGATAAACGCAGTACATGTTAGGGTTATGGTTTTCCATCAGCATCATTTTGATCCAAGGAACACCGGTCGTGTCAAGGTGTGACATGATACATGTTCCTCCTCCAGTGTTGTACACGAGACATGGCCCATGTCTAATAACGATGTGATCTGCATTCTTGTCATCTCACATTGTCCGGTGAGATGCGACATGCACCCTGAATGACGCGATCAATATAATGCAGGGAACACGACCTGTGGCGAGGAGTCACATGACTCTTGCCTCGCGTTTCGTTCTGGGCCTTCCGAGTGAACACGACTAGTGTCCAGATGGGACACAATCTATTTTTGTTGTCAGTGCTATCACAGGGACATGGTCTGGGCTTGTACACGATGCAACCAACATTCCAATTGTCCGACGACACACGACTCATGTCCTAGGTGATGCAGTCGATGTCTGCTGCGAACCGAAGCCAGGTCTGCTAGGACATTGTCCGTATCCGATCAATCATGTCCCTATATTAAATCAACATATGCATAACACTATAGTTGATCCTTTATTTACATACTTTGATTTGTAGTTAAATTATCTTCTTCTTCCTTGCCCTAGTTTTCCTTCGCTCCTCCTCCAAGATAATCCTTCTTCTTTTGTTGTTGGCCCTCATCAATCCCCCTTTAATCCCCCTCCTCGTATGCATTGAAAATTAATTTTTTTAATTTTAATTCTAATTCTAATTATATTCTATCTTATCTTATTTTTTTATTTATATTTTTCGAAATCGTCCGTTGTTTCACATCTAGTGCTGAATTTTGGGTGCAAAAATACTTTCCTCTACAGGTTCGTTGTACAGTTAGGAAAAATATACTTTTTTTTTATTTGAACGAATGAGTATATAGAAATAATTTTCTCGACAAGTTTGTAATGAAAATGAGTAAGTTTAATTTGAACTCGTTTATATGCCATAATTTTTTTTTGTTTATTTCGGCCCTTAATTGCAAATAATTGATTGCATACGAGTTTTAAGAAATCAAATCAATTGCAAACGATTTTTAACTACGATAAATAAAAATACTCTGTATTTTTACTCTGTTTTTTTTTTTTTTTGGTCTCAAACACCGATCGAAGTCGTCGCCATCGACCCTCCTCCTCCTCCTCCTCCTCCTCCTCCTCCTCCATCCGTCTCTACTCTTCCTCGCCGGCAACCGTCGCCGGACCTCTCCGGACGATTGAAATCGCCGCCAAAGAACCGTCATCAGATCTGGCCGTCGGTAAATTTTCAGATCAACTGATTGATTGCAACAAAGGAGGAGGCCCTTTCTTGCTTCCCCAACTGGGATCAGAAAAGACGCACCCTAAAAATCCAAGCTTCAACTAAGCCCTTGGTCATCAGATTTTGATGGACAGTTTGAGAATTGTGACAAATACTTTGTACGCGTAGCAACTTTGATCTGAATTTTAGGGTTTGACATCCCAACAATCTGTTCTTGAATGTTTTATGTTAACTATGCATTGCAGGTGGGTGAGTAAATAGAGTTCAGGGATTTGGCGCCTGGCAAACATGCAGCCTGTTGGCAATGAAAGGCCACCAAATTTACCAGGCAGGCCTGCTGGCTCGCCTTTTCCGCCCCCTCCTCAGGGTTCATCGCCGTTCCAGTCTCCGCCTCTGGTAGATTCCGGTCTGGCTGCTCCGGTTCCGCTTGCTGCTACTCCATTTTCCTCTCTGGGGCCAGTGCCTGCCGGATTCAGGTCTCCTTCAGGTGCTACTCCGCAGCATGCCGATGTAGCAACACCTTTTCCTGCCCTGCAGGTGGGTTATGGATCGCCGCCGCCGCCGCCGCCACCGACAACAAGGTTCAATGGCCCATCGAGCCCCCCTCCTCCAACTTACCCGCAACCCCAAGGCCCGCCAAAGTTCCCTTCAGCAGCGCAGCCTATAGCTCCATTGCGTGGTCCTCCACCTGTTGGCCAGCCTTCATCCATTACTGGGTCTTTTCATCCTTCGCAACCAGTTCCTGGAATGGGAGCTCCACCACAGAGCGTGACCCAGTTGGCGACCACCACTACTTTGCAGCAGCAGCTGCCAGAATCGCCATTCTTGTCAACTAGACCGCTTCCCCAGCCACATGCATTTCCAAGGAGTCATATGCCTCCAATTCGATCAGATTCACATTTGCAGGCTCCTAAGATGACGCCGCAACTGCCACTGCAGACTTTTCCGCTCGCCCACGCTCCTCCAGTGCACGCGTCTGTGCCTCATCCTCAACAAGGCCTTATGACACCGCCACCTCCTGTCGGAGCACCTTTGGGTCTTCATTCAAGGGAGCAGCTGAGATATCCTAACACAGGACCTCCTATAGCAGGTGGGATTCCGGGTCTGGTCGAAGAGTTCCAATCATTATCTATTGGCTCCACCCCCGGGTCTCTTGATCTTGGAATCGACATCAATTCGCTGCCAAGGCCGCTAAGTGGCGACCAGGAACCCACTAAAATTCTTGATATATACCCTATGAATTGTCACCCAAGATTTTTGAGGTTGACTACTCATGCGATACCAAGTTCTCAGTCATTGCTTTCTAGGTGGCATTTGCCTCTTGGAGCGGTGGTTCATCCTCTAGCACAACCTCCTGATGGGGTAACAATATGCACTCAGTTGGCAAATTAACCACAAGTAATATATTTATATATATATATTATGCCTAATATAAACAATTGAACATGTCTTTCAGGAAGAAGTACCAGTTGTCAATTTTGGAACGGCAGGCATTATCCGTTGTCGAAGATGTCGAACATATATTAATCCATATGTTTCATTTACAGATGCTGGAAGGAAATGGAGATGCAACCTTTGTTCTTTACTCAATGATGGTATTTTGTATATCTAGCTTTGGAACTTTGTTATATCTTTCTTTTACACTGATATTGATTACTATTGTCCATGTTGTGCCTGTTTGAGGTTAAAATGGTGTTTGAATATGTTCCATCCAGTGTCTGAAATAAAACAAGTTGACATTTAATGGTTCAACAGTTCTTATATATTCCTTCTCGAAAAAAAAACAGTTCTTATATATTGTATAACAAGGTTCATATACTTGTGAGGTTCAACCTAGACAATGTTGATCTTGACAAACCTGCAGGTCGAATCTTTGCTGAGCTTGAACCACTGACCTACCTTTGAGCCAATTTGAACCAATGCAATAATTGCATCATCAGGGGTGAACGATGCTATGTGGATAACATTGTAAACCATGCTAAACATTGTTTGGGGATTGGGGTGTACCCATATGTTTTCGTCTCCTGGAAATGCTTCATCTTGATTGTACTCCTTTCTATGCTTTTGCATGTATTAATGAAGATGTTCCTGGATGACTACCACCTTGCTAGTCATCCTTTGCACTCTAAAAAAATTCTGTCGTGTGTATATACTGCATGATCAGTGGACTTTGTATTCTATAACAGAAGAATCTTCTGGTTTGTTTTTCATCACATAAAAAATCCTCAGCTCATGACCAGGTTTGGTGCAGAAGGTATCCAGTTATTTTATCATCTTAATTAACAATCTTGCAATGAACTAGTTGGTGAGCATGATGGTTCAAACTTTAATGGATATAAGGATATTTGCCTTTTATGCCGGAACTCACACAATTGTAAGTAATGTACCTAGTTATCAGCTAGAATTGTGGATATTAAGCAGGGTTCTTTTATCGTTGAATGATAAACTGCATTCCCACTTTCTTTATATCCTCACAAAAATGGTTTGATGAGCCTCATGGATCATCAATTCTTGTCATATGTATCTTACGTGCAAAAATTGTGCTTCTCTAGTTTCAAATACAATTAAACTCTCTTTGGTGCAACCAACACACTCTTGATCTTATCATCCTTCCTTGAGAAAATTTTACTTGTTTCACCGCTTCAAAGATCCTAGGTCTAAAGCAGGGGTTGAATTATCTTGCTTGATCAAGAGTCTTGTAATCTTCTTGGTTAGCATGATGATTTGAAGAGAATGATTTCACAATTCCAAGCATATTTGTTACGTGAAATAGGAGAGAGATAGAGATCAACACACAGGAGATGCAAGCTTTAACGAGGTTCACCCTTAAACGAGCTATGTCCTTGAGCGGTCGTTGAGTTCTTTCTTTGATATAGAAAAAATAACAGAAGATATAAAACCCAAACCTTAGGGAGCTTACGTAGGGATTCCTAATACAAAATAGAAAACAGAAACCATAGACTCGTCTATGGGACATGCCGCCCCAATTATTTAAGATGTTTTGTATTGTGGTCACATGGTTTTACTTCTGGTCAAGGTTCAATGCATTATTAACAAATCTTTATCTTGACTTGAATAATCTTCAGAATAGAATATCTGTCATGCTCTACCACTGCCAGTTTGCCTCGGGGCTATTGCCAATTGTTTATGTTTAGCAAGTCCAAGCAATGTTGGAACTTGTTATGAGGAATTGACTTGGTGAACATATCAAATAGATTATTTGTTGTCCCAATCTTCTTCACCTTGATCCTCTTCTCAGTACGAATTAAGTGATACGTAGCATCAATGTGTTTGGTCCTCTCATGATGTACTTGATCCTTGGCCAAACATATTGTGCTCAAGCTGTCACAATGCACTATAGCTTAATCTTGATGTAACCTAAGATCTTCAACTAAGTCTTTTAACTAGATTCCTTCTTTTGTGGCTTATGTCAATGCCGTGTATTTTGCCTCTATAGTAGGCAATGTAACTGAAGAATGTAGAGTAATCTTTCAACTGATAACATAACTACCCAAAGTGAAGACATAGCCTCAGCCCAGAATGCCCTACTCAGGGCAATATGCACCTTACTCTCTCCAATGTTTTGTTCATTTGTTCTGCCACCCCGTTCTGCTATGGAGTGTCTCTAATGGTGCGATGTCTGACAATGCCTTCATCTTTTAAAAATTGATCAAATTTAGACGAACAAAACTTCAGACCATTGTCAAAGACGCTTCACCTTCTTTGTCGTTTGATTCACCACCAGAATCTTTCATTTCTTGAAAGCATTAAAAATCTCACCCTTGTGTTTTATCAGGAATACCCAAGTCATCATTGAATAGTCATCAATCACAAAAAAGAAAGTATTTAAAGCCTCCTAAAAATGAAACACAAGAGAGACCCCAACAATCAGCATGAATGTAGTCGAGTGTCACCTTTGTTCTATGCATTGCCTTGCTGAACTAAAGTTAACGTTGCTTGTTAAAGACACAATGCTTGTAGAAATTGGATTTCAGAAATCTTCTGCCCTCCTCAAAGATCTCGTTTGCTGAGGATGTTCATCCTGTATCCTGTTCTGACTCCTATTTTTGAGCCGCATATGCCCAACTTAAGACACTTTTGAATATGATGAACTTGCCATCGCAACAATGCTAGAGATTATTTTGCCTTATAGTATGTAGAAGGACTTATGCCTGACTTCCTTCGTGAGAGCAATATCACCTTTTATGACGGTGAGGATGCCTCCAACAACATTGATTAGACACCCTTTAAAGTATAAGACCTGTAGTGATATAAGGTTCTTCTTTAATTTCGGAACATGACGAGCATCTGTTAGCATTCTCACTTTGTTGTCATGAGTTTTGATTTGAACAAAGTCGATCCCAACTATCCTGTATGATGCATTTTTGCCCATGATGACGTTTCTGCCATCATACTTTTCATAAATTGAAAATCACTCTTTGTTCGAAGTCATATGATAGGATCACCTCGAATAAAAAATTCAATATTCATCTAGACATCCTTGATCGCTTGCAACAAGAACCAGATTATCTTTCGAATCTCAGTTCTCATGTGCAACCGCAACAACTGAGCTTTTTAGGATAATTTTTCTTCCAATGGTCCGTTCCTTACAGTAGTGGCATATCTTTTTAGGATTTGGCTTCTTGTTCTTCGATTACGACTTGCCTTTTGAGGCATGTTCCTTCTCCGCAGTCGAAATCAACCTTGCGACTTGAGTCTCTACAAAATTATTAGATGCTCTATGTCGAAGTTCACCAGTATGAAGGTTCGATCTTATTTCTTCTAGACTTATAATATCTCTCCCGACCAAGAGTTCACTAGAGGAAATAGGGGATTTGAGCGCTTCAAATACTTCCTTCTGTTCATGCTACTGAAACGCACACCCGCGGAGGACATTGGGGACTATCGACTGATTGCCTTATCCAATGCCATCTACCTGATTGTGGCTAGGACCTTGGCAAACCAGTTGAGAGAGGTGCTAGACGGCCTGGTCCACCCGGTACAGTCAGCTTTAATCAGGGGTTGATCCATTACCGACAGTTACACCATCGCCTCGGAGATCATAGCATCGTGGAGACGCACGGGGCGACAAGGGCTGCTTTGGAAGGTCGACTTCTCCAAGGCCTACGACTCAGTCTCATGGTCTTTCCTATGGCGCTCCCTGCAGGCACGCGACTTCCCTCTGATTTGGATCTCATGGATGAAGAGATGCATCTCCACAGCTTCATTCTCGGTCCTGGTCAATGGGCTGCCGGCAGGCGGGTGGGTACAACCTGAACAGGGGGTTCGGCAAGGATGCCCGCTAGCGCCGATGCTCTTTGTGCTTGCAGTTGATGCCTTGACCAGGTACGTTCGCAGCGTGTCATGCTGGCATCATCAGAGGATTCTCTCCGGGTCAGGACATAGGCAGCCTCGTACCCCTCTTACAGTACGTAGACGACACATTGTTCTTCATTGAGAGCTCACAGTCAGAGGCGCGACGGACGGCCATTTTGGTGGAGTTGTTCGGGATGGCTTCAGGACTACAGATAAACCATGCAAAATCATCATTCATTCCTTTTGGCATGGGGACAGAGGAGGCTACACGTTGTGCGGAGGAGCTACGCACGCCTATAGGCACATTGCTGATTACATATTTGGGTATACCGCTATCAGATCTCTATATTGGGTCTCGTAGTTGGATCCCAGTCATCGAACGCATAGAGCACAGTTGGAGCTCACGACTCCTAAGCTGGGGAGGTCGATTGATCCTTTTGAAATTCGTATTATCATCACTTCCCATATATTATATGTCGGTTCTTCGGATGCCAACACTGGTGGAGAGATGCATCGATTCTCTACGGAGCATATTTATGTGGCGTGGCTGCAGTACAGAGAGAGCCTCCGTACACTTAGTAGCTTGGAGGGAGGTATGTCACCCAGTTTCTCATGGAG
Source organism: Pontederia paniculata (assembly GCA_001647135.1). NCBI lineage: Eukaryota > Viridiplantae > Streptophyta > Magnoliopsida > Commelinales > Pontederiaceae > Pontederia > Pontederia paniculata. The sequence continues at coordinate 4,455 of LTAE01001980.1, read as the reverse complement.
GATTAGGGATCCGGGATCTCCGTTGGACCAACTGCGCTTTGCTCACCGGCAGTGACCTGTGGAGTACATTCTTTTTTGCATGCTATGGCAGGGATATGTCATGGGAGTTTCGGTCGACACTTATCAGGGGCTCCTCACCCTTTTGGCGTGGAGTCGCTACGATCATCCCCATGATGAGGCCGCACTTCTATGCGTCCCTCGGATCCGGGACGGAGTTTAGATTATGGGATCATGATTGGTTACCTGGAGATAAATGCGCCACGACCTCTCCTAGATTGGCAGCACTAGCGACGAATCGATATGCATCAATCTTAGACTACTAGTCACTTACGGGCGACTCTAGTGATGGCACATGGACCCCGCTGTTCCGACGAGGTCTATCAGATCGTAGGTTTGAGGAGTTGCTACTACTTTTGGATCGTATCTCGAGACACCGCCCAGACCGTTCTAGGGGAGATGGTTGGTCATGGATCTCTAGACAGTACTCATCGCGTGGTATATATAGACAACTAATCCCATGTAGTACACTTTCAGAGACGGTCAGAGCAGACTGGGTCAGTATCTGGCGTTCTCGCACACCCCTTAAAGTCAGGATCTTCGCTTGGCTATTGAGGAGAGGTCGACTCANGTGGGGATAGCTCTTGCCATTATGTGGGGGATATGGCTACAGCGCAATCGCACCATTTTCAGGGGAGAGAGGTGTTATGTTGAGAACATTGTATTTTTTTCATTAGAGAGTGGGGACTTGGATAGTCTTTTGTAAGGGTGCCCACACCCCTTAGACATGGTGAACTTGTCATCATTGTCTTCCTTTACTTGTAAAGTTATAGTTTTCAAGTTTAATATACATGGATAATTACCAATCTGTGTAATTATCCTTTCCTTCCTAAAAAAAAAGTATCTCTCCCGACAAACATAGATTGAACAAAGTTCTCAAACGAAGGAGAGGGAGAAACTAATATAAGTGTGGCAACATCTTCATCGTCAATCTTAACATCAATGTTTGTCATCTCCATCAACAGGGTATTTAGTTGATCAAGATGTTCCTTCAAAGGGATACCTTCTTGTATGCGGAGGGTGAACAAGCATTGCTTCAACAACTTGTTGGTGAGGGTCATGTAAAGACTTTCAAGATTCAACCAATGACCAACCGTCATTTCATCGGAGACTTCGATTATTACCTCATCCGCTATACACAATAGGATCATCGAGTGCGTCTTCTCCTCCTGCAACGACAAATCTGTGAGATCAATCTCCTTCGATTTGCCCTTTGAATCGGTCTCCGTCAATTTAGCCTTTGTGAGCAGTGCCCAGATCTCGTGTTGTTTCAGAAGCACTCGCATCTTGATGTGTCATAGTCCAAAACTATTTCGCCCGGTGAACTTGTCAATCTCCGTGTTGGTAGACGTCATCTTTTCCCCTGATTTCAAATCGCCAATGAACTCTAAGGCTCTGATACCAATTTGTTACGTGAAATAGGCGAGAGATAGATCTACATACAGGAGATGCTAGATCTAATGAGGTTCACCCTTAATTGGTCTACGTCCTTGGGCAGTGATTAAGTTCTTTCTTTGATCTAGAAAAATAAATACAAGATGCCGAATGGGACAGGCGGACTCGCTGCCCCAATTATTCGAAAGGCTGTATTGCACTGGGGTCATATGAATTTATTTCTGGATTAAGATTCAAGGCATTATCAACAATATTAATATTCTTTGATATTGAAAGGGAAAAATTGCCATAGACTTTGCATCTGCAGTCAAGTGATATGCATTCAAACTGCACTTGCAACATTTTTGATATAGTATAGGCAGTGTATCCAAGTAATACAGGGATGACCACCACCTGATAGTCATTCTTTCCTTCAAAAAAAAAAAAATACAGAGATGACCACCTCCTCGAAAAAAAGGTTGGTGTCATCACTCCGTTAGAGGAGTGATGAGAGCAACCTTACAAGGTCAATGGGCTATTTAGTTTATATACAATTAGATATGAGAACATTTTTTATCTCTGCTCATTTCCAAATTCTCTTCCAAAAATGCATATTGATATATTTAATATTTGCTCATGCAGTTCCAGGAGAATATTATTGTGCTCTGGATGCCACCGGTAGAAGATGTGATGCGGACCAGAGACCTGAGCTTTGCAAGGGAAGTGTAGAATTTGTTGCTCCAACAGAGTACATGGTGCGGCCGCCAATGCCACCAACATATTTTTTCCTCATTGATGTATCAGCATCTGCAGTCCGTTCTGGTTTGCTTGAGGTAACTTAAAACCCATAAAGACTTCCATTATCAGCTTCATTTTTCCATGGGTCATATTTTTCTATCATGGGAACTTTTTACTTTTCTTTTGAGTAGTGTCCATTACGGGAACTTCTTAATAGATGCTTTTGTTTCTTATGCTTCACAGGTCATTGGGAAGACCATAAAATCTTGCCTTGATGACTTACCTGGCTTCCCGCGGACACAAATTGGGTTCATAACTTATGACAGCACTCTACATTTTCATAATTTGAAGGCAAGTATTATATCATCCTAATAGTTTATGTACTTGATGCAATAAATTGTTAACACAGTGTTATATCATTTTGTAATTGTTCTGCATATGATTATTTTGATAATAGGGACCTCAGATTATTGCACCTCACTGATCACGGACGTGTGATATATCTTTATATCCATCTTTATATTTGTTCTGTGACTCTTGATCATATCCTTGTTGATGATGCATGCTTGTCGGTGTAATGGCTTTCACAAAAGAAAGTGTGCTGATTTCTTTTAAACTGTGTACATTACAATTATGCTTCAGAATATCATCAGCTTTTGCTTTTGGTTTACCCAATTCTTCTCTCTTGTTCCAGTCTTCATTGACACAGCCTCAAATGCTGGTAGTTGCCGATCTTGATGATGTATTTTTGCCACTGCCTGATGATCTTCTTGTCAACTTGTCTGATTCTAGACATTTAGCAGATTCATTTTTAGATAGCCTGCCAAACATGTTCCAGCTCACTGCAAATCAAGAATCTGCCTTTGGTCCTGCTCTTAAAGCAGCATTCATGGTTATGGTAAGTCGTGATGCAACTAAGAACTAATTTCCTTTACTATTGCTGGTTAACTTCTTAGCACTTTTTGGCAGGGTAAAATAGGAGGGAAGTTGCTTGTCTTCCAAAGTACATTACCTTCTCTTGGTGTTGGTCGCCTAAGACTTCGTGGTGAAGATCTCCGTGTGTATGGGACAGATAAAGAACATACCTTGAGGATACCTGAGGACCCATTTTATAAGCAAATGGCAGCAGAGTTGACGAAGAACCAGATTGCAGTTGACATTTATGGTTTCAGCGAGAAGTATTCTGATATTGCTTCTTTAGGTGACATCTATGATTTTTTTCATTCAGTGGTTAACTTGAAATTGGCATTCAATTTGATTTTAACTCGTCTTCTGTTTGTCTGTCAGGAACTCTTGCCAAGTATACTGGTGGCCAGGTGTACCATTATCCATTTTTTCAGGCATCTGTGCACCAGGAGAAACTAAGCTATGACTTGTCCAGAGACCTCAAAAGGGAGACCACTTGGGAGGCTGTGATGCGCATTAGATGTGGGAAAGGTAACCAGTGGATGCTACTATTCTCTTATGAATTCAGTCCTCCTGAAAACTTGTGTTTAATTGTATAATGAACTTCTGTATTTCAGGAGTGCGCTTCACAACTTATCATGGCCACTTTATGCTAAGGTCCACTGATTTGTTAGCCCTGCCTGCTGTAGATTGTGATAAGGCCTTTGCTGTACAGTTATCTTTGGAAGAAACATTGATGACAACTCAGACTATCTACTTCCAAGTTGCCCTGCTGTATCCTTTTATTACTTAATTAAAGTTAAACTGTTGCTTGCGTAATAAACAGTCTGCTATCACCCCTTAAACCTAGTTTGTACACGATGGGCATGTGTACAGGTAGAACTCTGAATTTAAAACTTGAATGAGCCACAAACAACTTGGAATTTATTGAAAGCGTTTGTGCCCCTAAATTATTTGACCTCAGATCAATATAAGGAGAGGAAATAGTTTAGTGAGGGATTGGTCTAAGATATAAGTTGATGTTTTGTACCTTGAAAACATTATAAACAACTAATTTAATAAAATGGATGGCTACTCAAGGTAACCATCCTTTGCTTCTCAAAAAAAATATAAGGAGAGGAGATGACGCAGCGGCGGATCTTCAATCAAGTTGTAGGTCGATCTAAATCAACCTAAAAACTAATAATCTTCAGTTCTGCAGGGAATTCCTGCAGGCCAACTGTAGAGATAGAGACGTTGCTCGTCTCTAGAAAACTACAGTGATAGATAGGGGTTGCTGTTGACACAACAGCCAAGCGACTCGCTGGAAATCTGCAGCCTTGGTGAGGTTTGCAGAGGAATTAACTCAGAGGAAATAATTGGATAAAACATAACATCTTT
>LTAE01001979.1:2575-48380 GCA_001647135.1 Pontederia paniculata | reverse complement strand
GACTGCTGATCCTAGAGTCACCATCGGACGTCCTAGGCTATATGAATGGTCGTCCAAAGATATACACTAATCTGAACCGGTCGACCTAAGTTAATGGAGGATGCTATATGGTCCGAGGGAGGCTCTTCATGAAAACTGTGGACGTCCGAAGATTTTAATGGACGTCCGCTGATAGGGATCTCTATATGTCAACAGATCCGGCCACTACAGAGATTATTGTCCTTCGGACTTTAATTTAATTCAAGCCACTTACAACTTTCAATCGGCTTGACCATATATATATGTATATCTATATATATATATATATGTATATATATTTGTGTGTGTGTAGAGAGAGAGAAAGAGAGAGAAATAAGAAAACAATTCTTTGTGTTTGCATGTTACATTTGACGATTGAAAAATGCACCTCACCACGCGTATGAATCATTATCTATCTGACACATGCTCGAAGTAGTTCTTGGAATGATAAGAGAAGACTTGACTTAACCATGAAGTCATAATCAACACATAGAAAATGAAAACAAAAGACTATGACATAGATTGAAACATGACAAAAATCAATGGAAGACTTATAGATCATGGCATAAATAAAATCAACGAAAACATTAAACTTTAATCGTGAACTTGACATGAGCATAAACAATATTTTCATAGAAGTTCACTTAATATTTAAAAACACAAAGGTGATAAATAGTCATTTAACAATAAGTAAAAGACAACATGATATAATCACAACTCTAAAACAACTTCAATTCCTCGCGTGTGTCATCAATCATGAGCAACACCATCATCCTAAGCGTCATCATTCATTCTCACCTATGGAATTCATAAGAAGGAAAAATATATCCCATAGGATATGTAAATTAAAGTCGAATCATGGATAAACCATATCATCCTTATATGTCATGCATATAAAGTAGAAACCATACTAGACTTTTGGATCATGTGATCATCATATAATCATTCATCTTTCCTTTGTTTTAAACTTAGCACATTATGTTCATGACTTAACTTTAAACATATCTTTCATTTTATTGCTTTCTTATTTTACTTGTGCATTACCAATATAATGCTTATTGGACATTAGCAGCTTATTTGTCATTTATTTTCAATGAAAACAATCATTTTGGCTTCATGTCAATCTTCTTTATCTTCAACTTTTTAGCATGTGGCAAAATTTGATAGTTATATATCTAGCTTCAATTAAGTCATCATCGTGGTCGCATATCCTTTTTATTAATCTTATTTTGATTAAAGATTATTGAGTACACCATCTTATTTTGGTTGATCGGACTAGTTATCTTTCTTTGCACCTGTCATTCCGCCCTTTTGAACTTTCAAGAATTGAATCCTTGGAAGTGGTGACCCGTGATGGATGAAGTGATACATGTTTGCCCCTCCCTTTGCTTAAAGTGTGTGCAAGACTTATCTCAATTCATCTTTTATTACAATACATCAATCAATGCATAGCATGATTTATCTTTTAACTCTAATTATGATTGAACATACATATTTTTCCTAAATTACTGCAATACATCAAAGTCAATTACAACATAAGTGAACCATCAATAACATAACATACTTTACATATGTAAACAATAAGGAACTTGACAATTCAATTGATCACGAGCCTAGTAATTCTCTAGCCATATAATGAAAATATGCTATTTACGTTGAATAAAAATAACTCATGCTACTTATGCTCAAGTTGTTTGAACTTCCTCTCAGGTGATTGAGATAAACTCAATTGGTTGGTCGACCGATGCCTCTATGATAATCGTGCTTCAGTCGTGTGTCAATCGATTATTGGAGAAACTAAAGTTTCAAATTTGTCGTCGAGTTTTCTTCTAAGAAATGCACATACCTTTCATTTTTTTGTCATATGAACCATAAATTCCATAGCCTAGATCTTTTCAAATCTGATGAGTTTGTCAAAATAGTCTATAAAATGGAAAAGAACTTTTTAAATTATTATGATGTGTTACATATTTCAATAATATTAGTAATCATAATCTATCCAAGATATAATGGTTCTAGCCCTAAATGGTTCGACGGAGAAAGGATGTATTGTTAGTGGGTTCACAGTTAAGTCAATGAGACAAACTAAAATTAGTTAAAAAATATAATAAACTTTTTTTGGTGATTTATACATGTAAGTCAATAATTGATTTCACCGTTCATTAGTTACAAAAGTAATTAATGACCTATATAACTATTAATCTCCAATATTAGTATTCATAAAGTTGTAAAACCTACAAATAGTAAGAAACATTTAATAGAAACAAAATAATTACACAATTGATATATTTTTTTTATTTTCTAAGCTCAAATTTCAACAATGATAATTTTTTATTATAATACATCATATATAAAAAAATGACCCTCAAATAAAATAAATGAACTTTTTTATAGTAAAATATAATTTTTACATCATCATATCTATTTCTCCTAATTGATAATGATAGAATCTACATATCTACAAAATATATTCTTTATAAATAAAAAATGAAATTATAACCATTAAAATTATAATATTCACAATGAATTGAGCTTATTGAGTTTAAAAGAACATTAAAAAATTATACAAGCGAAGAACTGTCATATATCAAATAAATCAATCTATATTTTACGAGAAATAAAGTCAAAATTTCATAAGAATGTAAAATAAAAATGTAATTTCTTATTTAAAAAAAGTAAAGTATCATCTTATTTGTATATATGATTTTGACAAGGGAACTAAATGAGGTAACAAAATACATTATATGCCATACATAAAATTTGACTCTTAAATGAAGTAACTGAATATTTTATGATAAAATAGCATTTCCACATCATCGCCATAACTTTTTTTATTAATGGATATATATCTATATATATGCAAAACATATAATATTTATAAATGAAAGAAAATTAGGACAAATATTAATTGAAATTAGAATATTAACAATGAATAGAACGTATTGAGTTTAAAATCATAAAAAACGTGTTCAAGAAAAAATCGCCACGTATCAAATAAGTTAATGTACATTGATAAATAAATTCAAAATTCTATATACATGTAAAATAAAAATACTTTTTATTTGCAAAGCAAAATATTTTATTTATATGTATGATACTTACAAATAAGAAGAGTTAGAAGTATTAATTTTAAAAGCAATAGGTTAATTTAAAAACAATAGGGTGTGAAAGAGAGTTATTAATATTTAAAAACAATAGGGTGTCACAGAAAATTATTGGTATTTAAAAATAATAGGATGCGAAAGAGGAAACAATATGTTTGTTCATACATGAGGATCAAACCTTAAACCTAACTAGCCAACGCATTTACCATAAGAGCAACTACAACTATATAAATATGCATGCACTATAATATATATTTTGAGTGTGTGGACGTGCAGTCATGGTAAGACACTTGGCTTCACCATTGCCTAGATGATATATCACAGATCATAAAATTCTTTTTCTTTTATGATTATATTCAAAATAGTTATAATTTAAATGTTGATTATTTTATTAATCTAAATTATAATTATGAAAATTTGATATGTCAATTATATAGTATTTATATCATAAAATTTGGTACATGTAAACAATAGTCTTGAGCCGCTTTCTTCGTCATGGACAATAATAATACCTAAATCTACTAAATCATTATTCAGATTTCTTTTTCTATTGGGAAAGTAGGAGGACTAGGATAAGAGATTCATATCGAGGTTCCTCTTCGACCCATCTTTTTAATAAATAATGTGACTACTTATATCGTCCAATTAAATACAATCAAAGATATATGTTAGATCTACGGTGGATATTAAATCTTCTTTCTCCTACTTTTTTTCTCTCTCCTAAATCAAATCACCATAGATCTCAGATCCTACGGTTTAAAATGTAGGGAGCATGATGCTCCCTGCTTAAGTAGGGAGCACCTCCATTTTTTCCTTTTGAATTTGTGAAGATTAAATAGTTATATGCTTACAATACTTTCCGTCTTAGCTCGAGATCTTGTTAACTATACCGATGTCAACAATACCATCAAAATAATACTTTTTTACATATTTTTGAGTACTAAACAAAAAAGCAGAAATAAATTAAATGCTCAATCAATGATGACTTATATCTTATTGAAAGACTAATATAATATCGATAATAGAACACATAGTTAAGAACTTATATTATCATATTATGATGCAAGTGAAGGCTCTATAATTAATGATGAATTGGCGTTTGATTAGTGCTTTTATTATTTTAATTTTATATTTTTTTAAATTCTTTATAATTTATTTATTCTATGGTTATATATGCTAACCTCTATGAGCGTAGGCTAACTTTAGTCCATGTAAATTTTGGTGCCAACTAATATTTTAATATATATATATATATATAATGTTATATATTATATAATTACATATATTATCATGTAATTATATATAATAATTATAACATACTAATATAGTATAACATTGTACTACTAGTATATAATTATAGGATTTAATGATGGTACACCCTATCTGTATGGATATACCGTGCGTCCATTATTTATGAGTCATTATATGAGTTGACAATTGTTAGATATTAACAGCTCTATAGAAGTGACAGTTTTGTCTCATAAATTCAAAAAATAAAATATAATCGTTGCCAACTCATCTAATGGCCCATGAAGAGTGGGCGCACGATACACCATACAGATAGGGTGTACCAATATCAAATTCATAATGGATATAATAAGAATGTAGTTATAAGTTATAAAAATATAAGATTATAACTATAAGTTATTTTGTAACTTATATCAATATCATTATATAAATATAAACTACTTATAATTATAAGTTTATAGTCTTATTCTTATATGGATTTATAAATTTAATGACTTATGTATTTGTAATCTTACTCTTATATATTAGTATATTAAGTTAAAATCGGTCAAAATATTAACTTAAAAAATGAAGAGTCAAAAGATAATGACATGTTCGAGAAGTTTTCGATATGATATAGTAGCATGACACCAATATGAACATCAAAAATATATATTTTTTAAAAAACAAAACCATATCGAATAACTTTTTATATTAAAAATATATGATTAGATTAACTTAAAAAATGAAGAGACAAAAAATAATGACATATTACAATCAAGGATCATATGAGTTTTCAGCATAGCTATAGTAGCGTGACACCAACACGAACATAAAATTAATTTAAGAAAAGAAATAAGAAATATGAGGAATAAATTTATCAAACTTAGAATAAATGGCTCATATGAAGACATGAGACTATTCATTTTAAATAAAGATTATAATTTTAATTTTTCATTTTAATCGAATTATGTTCCATATATTTTTTAATCTCTTTTAAAAAATATTCTTTTAAAAAAAAAGCAAAACCATATTGGTAGCTTTTTATATTAAAAATATATTATTAGAGTATTAACCATGTTAATTTATCATTATAAGATCATTAATCATTCATCAAAATGATAATAATATAATGACAATATTATTATCAAGTTACTCTAATGAGAGGAGAGGACAAAAGGCCGCAAGTCATGGCAGTTATTGCCAAAACCCACCTCCCAGCTGTTTCCGTATCTTTTCGGTGCGTCTCCTTACGACAACTCTACCCAGCAATTAAACAAAACAACACCAAGAAGCCAAAACAACTAGACGCATCCACGTGCTTCTCGTGGGGTTCCCTTCACCGGCGACGCCGTGTAAGCCCCATTTGACCGCGCCGGATGGATGTAATATATTGTGTTATATTGTAATGTGACAAGAAGAGCTCTCTCCTTCCACGTGCTGATTGCGGATTACACGTGTCGCGCGATCACAGGGCGACTCGGGCGAGTTTTACGATTAAGCCATCGCCACCCGCTTCGGGCCCCGCAGCGCTCGACTCGCCACAGCCGTTCAATCCGCAACGGACGGTCCGCCGTCCGCCGCGATGGCCCCACCGGTTCCACCTTTCACACCGGAGGGGTGTTTCCGTAAAATGGCTGCGCGGCGTCGTGGATCGAAAGAGAGAAAAAAAATCGTGGGGCGGAAGCCATCGGCGTCGTCGCTGTTCAGCTTCGAACACCGTCGACGGCAGAATGGTTCGGCCCAGCCACTAAGGTTGTGGAGCCCACATTTTTGATCCAACAGTTGAACAGTTTCTGGTAAGAGCTGTTGTGTGAGGAACAGCGGATCCCAGGATCTAATGATGCCGTCCGCTCTCGCCACCTGCCCATCCATCCTCTTGTCAAAAGTGAACACACACACAGGACAAGCGAACCAAAAGGAAGAAATAATATTTCTTCATTAATTTCTTGCAATTCTTTGAGATTTCTACGTTCTCTCTTTTCCGCCATTGTTGTGCAGACGGAGCTTTGCTCTCTTGCTCTTCCATTGCGTCGGAGCATACATTCTCACCTTCTTTCTCTCTCCATCTTCCAACTTTTTTTGCCCCTTTGTGTGGGAAAAGACAGAGGAAGCTGGGAAGCAACAGCAACAGTTTGGGCCTCTCATCCTTTTTTATCCTCTCTCTCTCTCTCTCTCTCTCTCTCTCTCTCTCTCTTCCGTGTCGACTTCCCACCCCTTCTCATCCAGTAGCTTGTACCGGTGAGTGCAATCTGTTGTCGATGGCATGGGTCTTTTCAATTGAGGCCATCATGAGTTACTTCTCATCCTGGTAAAGCCACCAAAGGCACTTTTTTTTTCTGCAATTATTTCAGACAGGTGAATCTTGGGTTGGTAGAATGCTTAATTGGTTTGAGATCGAAGTTTTAACCGGTGAGGCAATTCAGCAGGCATTTGGTGGGCAAATCTGATTCTTTCGTCCGGCTCTTAGATTTGTTGGTTGGATATTGTTGTCAAGGTGGTTCTTTTTTTTTATTTTTCTTTCTTTTTTGGGGAGGTAGGAGTGTGGGAGGGGGGGAGAGGAAGTAGGGGACGCATGGCGGAACCCGTGAGTGGAGGACGGGGAGCCTTCGAGCGCGGGAGCACAGATGCGGAGGAGGCCACAGTGCTTTATCGACGATAAAAAAAGGATGCTCGACTCGTGACCAGGTGCCTACGGCGTACGCTGGACGGTTGCCCGCCACGAAGGATTGCTCACTGCCCTTTGCCGTGCGACACTAACTGGTGGCTGTGGTGGCGAAGGCGGAGTTGATGGAGGACTTGTCCCCGGCGCTTGCTTTGCCCTTGGGTTTAGGCAAGTCGCTCCGTGACTCCCCGATGCGCCTCGAGCTCGCGGGAAACGTCAACGGCCTGGTCTTGGATCCAATGGATGCTGTGGAGGAGGATGCGCAGGTGGAGGTGGTGGCCATGGTAGAGGTAGGAAGTGAGGATGGGAGCGATCTGGTGGCGCGGTCGGTGCCGGTTAGCGACGACGAGGATTCTCTGTCTGCAGGGCCGGAGTTGTCCGCGGACAGCTCTTATTCTTTCAACAGCGACTGCAGTAGCATCGCAAGCGCGGCCGAGGAGTTCCTGAACTCGGATCCGCCCTCTGATACGGGCACTCCGACTGCTTTGGAAGTTGGGGTAAGTAATGTGGACATGGTAGCGCAGCCTGCTGCTCTGGCGGCGTTGGATGTCGCTACACTGACAGTGAGCTGCAGTGCCGTCGGTTCAGATAGTACAATGCTCAAAACTGTGGAGCAGGTGGTTCAGGAAGCACGAGTCGGTAGTGCAAGCCGCAGTGGCAGCAGGAGTGTGTTCTCGATGGAGTGTCTGCCTCTTTGGGGTTCCACTTCAATCTGTGGACGAAGGCCGGAAATGGAGGATGCCGTGATGACTGTGCCACATTTTTATGAAATCCCACTGCGAATGCTAGTGGGCAATCAGGTCGTCAATGACTTAGACCCAGACTCATTTCGCTTGCCTGCTCATTTCTTTGGAGTTTATGATGGTCATGGTGGTTCTCAGGTACTAATTGAGTCATTATTTTCTGATGCACAAAGTTCTTTTCACTTTAAATCTTGGTATAGTTGCTAAATTTTGGTACTCATGTATGATGTCTCTTCGGTGGTGGTTCTCAGGTGCTAATTAATGATCATTATTTTCTTATGAGCATAGTTCTGTTCACTTTATTTATTGCTGTTGTTGCCAAGTTTAGTCACTCATGTAAGATGAATCTTGTGACATCTTCTGTCCTTTCAGGTTTCCAACTATTGTCGGGAGCGAGTCCATCATGCCCTAGTAGAACAATTGAGAAACATTGATAGGTCTTTAGGGGGAGGAAATAGTTCTGACGACTGGAGGAAGAAATGGGAGAAAGCCTTCATTGATTGCTTTCAGAGGGTAGATGATGAAGTAGGAGGCAAAGTAAGTGGAGGCATCTTTGAGGGAGTCGGAGGTGCATCAATGGAGCCTGTTGCCCCAGAGACTGTAGGTTCAACGGCAGTGGTTGCTGTTATTTGCTCATCACATATAATAGTTGCGAACTGTGGTGATTCTAGGGCTGTTCTTTGTCGCGGCAAACAGCCTATGGCACTATCAATTGATCATAAAGTAAGGATCTATCTTTCATTGTTCTTATAGTTACATCGACAAACCTATATTCTTATGGATTATTACAGTATAAATTAAACTAATAATTCTCCATCTATCAGCCAAATAGGGAAGATGAGTATGCAAGGATTGAGGCGGAGGGAGGCAAAGTCATACAGTGGAATGGATATCGTGTACTTGGTGTTCTTGCTATGTCACGGTCAATAGGTACATGGTCATTTTGTCATAGGAATTATCAATTGGTTAAACCGACAAAAAAACGTTGAATTGCCCTTAGAGTGTGAAAGAACATAGTGGGACATATATGTCCTCAGATCTTTCAGTTCTTCGACAGATTAAGTAGCAAATATGTGCAAGTAAATTCTGCTGGTCAAAATGCAATATTCTTTATAAACTAGTAAGATAGATATGCACTACATCTGCATTATAACTTCTATATCTATAGTTAACTCGGAAAGAATCTTCTTTCTTAGCAATCTGCAAGCCTACTGAAAACATCACTCTTCCACATTAATTGTTGGTTATGACACTTACATTTGAGAGAAATTTCCATATGACATCCGTGAAATGTGTGTATTTTTTATTTACTATTTCATTTAAGGTGTTATTTCCCATAGGTTGTCATCTTCTTTCTCATGTGTTCTTTGTTTGTGTTTTTTGTTTGTGGGGGCTTGCTTCTTCTTACAATGTTCACTCAGATACGATAACTAGCAAACCAATGTGCTACAACCACATAAAAGCACTTGTAAAAAGTAACTTTCTTTTTTTAGCTGCTTATAGAGGTGCTGCTCTAGACTGTTGAGAGTACCAAATATGTGGCAATTTGCTGCAGACCAAAAGCACTCGGAAAAAGTGATTTTTTTTTTGAGCTGCTTATAGAGGTGTTGATTTAGACTTCTGAGAGTACACTATTTCAACATGAATGCTGTTTTATTCTGTGATCTAAAGGGATGTAGTGTTGCACATCAAGCTCCCTTATAACCATTTACCAAGGTTAAGCACTAGCGAGAGTGGCTGGTTCTATTGGTAGTGGATTGAGTTCCAGTAAGAGGTCTGCAGATCCCATTTTTGTGAAAGAAAAAAAAAATCTTTAACTCTCTAAATTCTTGAACTGTGTCAGTTAGCGGCTAGTAGCCAGTCTTAACACCAACACTGATATATTGCAGATTACCTTTCTAGATTCATGTTTTTTTTGTCTTTTCCTGTTCTATAAGACTATAAGTATGAATATGGTTGGTCATGACTTATAGTAAAAATGAACTTTCAAGACATAACTGTCATCATATGAGATTTACCTTGTGATTGGCATAGCCCTGTTGAGCCATTTATGGTTTTACACTTGTTTGTGAGCATTTGGTCTTTGAGTGTGCCTGGTCAGCTGGTCTATTTGCCAAAGAAGGCTGTCGTTTAGATGACTAGAGCACATAATCATTTCTTGTTCTATTCTTGCAGCCAATCTACTTTGGTGTGGCCTTTGATTTTCTTCGTTGTACAAAATGCTAATAACGTCTCTGTATAATTGATAATCATTATTAATGACTCTCAGGATGGCTTCCTTTCTATCATTTTTATGACTAGACCTTATGTATTCTTCCTTCAAGTTGGAAGATTGATTGTAAACACATTGGTAAACTGTGAATATGTTATGGGGCCCGACATTGTATTCTTGATTTTGTATTGGAATTGTCACATGGAATTGAAGCAATTGGTCAGCTTGGCACAGAGATGCGACCTGTAACTAGGGATTACCTTCATCTATATTAAAAAAAGTTTTTGTATTGGTATTTTCTCACCTCTAAAGAAAATCCAATTATTGTATTTCAATGCTTTCATGAAGTTTTTGGCTATGAATCTAGTCATCTGCTAGTTGCATTATTCACGTAAGAAATGTTTGTAACCATGTCTGGGTGACTGTGCAGGCGATCGTTACCTGAAACCTTGGATCATTCCAGTACCAGAGGTTACAATTATTCCACGAACCCGAGAAGATGAATGTCTTATCCTTGCTAGTGATGGCCTATGGGATGTAATGTCAAATGAAGAAGTTTGTGATAAAGCCCGCAAACGGATCTTACACTGGCACAAAAAGAATGAAACTGAATTGTCACCAGTCAGTCGCAAAGGTGAAACTGCTGATCCTGCCGCTCAAGCAGCTGCAGAGTATCTGTCACAGCTTGCTTTCCAAAAGGGCAGCAAGGATAACATTGCTGTCACTGTGGTAGACCTTAGACCACAGAGGAAGAAGAGCAAGACTTCGACATAATTGGACCGTCAAAACGATATACTACTGAATTACATTAGTAGACGATTTCTTGGCCTTAAAATCAAATCACTTAGCCCTCCTGTTTTTTTGTCATTTGGGCTCTCAAGGGAGGTATCCCTTTGTAGCATATGATCATACTAGGTCTCTTCATCTCATTCAGATTCCCAGAATCTTGTAATTTTATTTCAATTAAGGCAAAGTCTTCATCATTGGCAATGTAAATTCGACATATTCAAGGTTTTAAGCAGGGAAGATCTATTGCTACTCTACAGACGATGTCATAACTGTACTCTTTCTGGGTCCGATGTCATAATTGTTTTGATCTCTTTTTGTTTCATCTACTTTCTAGAGGATTAAGTGCTCCTCTCATCTAATATGCTGCACACGTTAAACTAGATATTTCTACTTTAATTTCTTTTTATGCTCTGTGCTTAGCCCTTATCTGGATTTATTATTAGCAATCTATTGCTCTTCTCGCCAAATTCACTTATAATTAGAGATGAAAATTCTCTGTTTCAGATTGTGAAAACGGGAGATGGAGAACTTGATCAGAAAACTATATATATATATATATATATATGATACAGGTGCTTCTTACATGGCCCTTATTAGCTCTTCTTGTTAACAAGTGGGTTGGGCAATATGTGACTTGAATAGTGAACTAAGGTAACCGGTATAAAATTTTCCTGGACATTTACCTAATTTTAAAAATATGTATTTACATATTGGACTTGCTTAGTTAAAAGAAATCCAAAATAAAGGACAATTGAATAAAAGTAAATGATAAAAAATATTATAAATAGTTGGTAAATTGTTATCTATTCAGTTTTACTTTTACTTTCTTAGTTTATATATCAATATTTTTTTATCTTCTTTGTAACATAACAAATAAATGAAACACAAAAAGTTTTTTTTTAACTGTAAGAGGGATGTGAATTAGAAAATTGCACCGACAAAGTGATTGACATGAGCAAACGCGAGAATTCGTAGACCTTACGTGGTTGTCCCCATTCCGTTTCAGTTACAAACCAGATTGGACCAGCGGCTCTTTCCTAACTCCGGTCGACGTCCATAGAACCTCCCTTCGCTCTCGGTGGCAAGCAAACGAAGGAAGACATCGATGGAGAGTTTATTAGATTTAAAGAAAAGCACCCGAAAAATATAGAATGTTTTTATACTTTTTTATCGATACCACTTTCATTTGATAATGATTATTAAGATCGGAATTTTACGTAGGAGATCGAACAAATATCGTATAATTTTATGAAAAATTTATAAAAAAAATATGATTCGACAATATTTTGATATCTCTATATTATTTGTCACATCAAATGGTGAATGACTAAAATAGATATAAAATTTTAACTACATCAAAATACTATTTGAAGTATTTGATAAATATTCTTTTTTTTTAAAGAATAAAGTTTAGAAGAGTAAACGCTTTCTTAACTTGTAGTTAAAGTTGTTAAATTAAATATGACATTAATAATTTTAAAAATTTAAATCGATACAAAAACGATATACGATACAATTAATCTGAAAAACTACAAAAATTGATATTTATTTCATATGAGAATACTTAATCTTTTTTAAAAGCAATTCTAAATTTAGATCAAAGCCGATCCTACCTAATATCACCATTAGAGGACAATCAAACCTTTTTGTCACCATGTAATAATCCACCGACCTCCCACTTGGCCTCCCATCATCATTTTGTAATATGTCCATCAAAATTACCTTTTACTTCGAGTTCCAGAATAAAAGATGGAACATCGCATTAGTACTTGTATTAATGATCCTATCATTAATATCTCGTAATAATAATAATAATAATAATAATAATAATAATAATAATAATAATAATAATAATAATAATAAGGGTAAAATGATTGTGCAGCCCGGTTTGGAGCTGTAATTTACAGCTTAATTCATGACCGTTCATCAAATCAATCATAACTTATGATCGACTGGTTAATCATTGAAAGGCTTAAGGAAAAGTTTTACTTGATTAAGGTAGCTGAACAACCTCTTCAACCTCCTCAGCAAACATGAGGATGAGTAGAACCATACCTCTCAGCGTGTTGGTTGATCGCAGAGAGTTTGGTCGCGGTGTGCAAGTTGATCGCCGGAACCTTATCACAACGTGCAAGCTGATCGAGGACGAGGATGTGATGTGCAGACTAAAAAACAACGAACAAACCTCTTTGTGGTGACTGTTCGAGGCATACTTGCTGATCAAGGACACGACGTGCAGGCTAATCAAATACTCGATTGATCGCGGCGAGGCTGATAGCAGAAGGTTGGTTTCGACTTGTAAACTGATCGAGGACGAGGTTGGTCGAGGCATGAAGGCTGATTGAGGATGAGGCTTGTCGTGGAGTGTAGTCAATGTAAGGTTTATTGTTGGCATGCGTTTAATTGTCAGTTTGAATCTGCCTAGAAATCCAAGTTACCAGTTATCCGATGACTCTCACTTGGAAGCATGCTCCATAGCCAACACCGCCCATGTGGATCATAGAGATCCCTGCAGCTACATACCTTCTGTTGAAGCCTCGAGCCATGGATCCATAACCACAAGCACCAGCTAGAAAAGGAGAATTCAAAATTGATTTCAGAGAATTCCTCTCGGGCATGATCAACTAAGAACAAGTTGCCAATAACAGATACATGCAACATAAACATATCAGCAAGAGATACACACAACTATCGCAGGACATATGGATCTCAGGGAAAGGGAATGAATGAAAGAAATGAACAACCAGAAAGAGGAAACTCTAGATTCAAAACAGTAATATTAATTGAAAAAAAAACTGAATACTTCAGAGATGGCTATGTAGTCATCCACCACGATAACCCCTCATCTCTCCCTCATTACCCCTCTCCTCTTAGCCGCTTCCTCCTCCTTCATGAAAGATTCTCCAAAAATAAAAAAAAAACGAAGAAAAAGAAAGTGGAAAAAGGATACGAAATCCAAACAAGAAGTCGAGGAGCAGAAAAAAGGAAAGGAATTGCATGAACAAATCATGCCTCGGTGGCATCGTCGTGATCGCTCGAGGTCTCTGGAGTTGTCGTGGCCGTTCGGTTACCCAAAAACTCCTCATGAAGGCGGGTTTTAATTTCACCTGAACTGATCACAACCGTTCAATTAATCGAACGACTAGGATTGCACGCTGTATTCTACAGCGCTGTACATCCATAGCTCCCTAATAATAATAGGATAAGAAGTGTAATTTATAGCAGACACTTCACCTTATATTTTATGTAGACTTTCTAGTGCGAAATTATTAGTGCAAGTTCGCATTAGCACGATTACATTTAACTATAGATCGAAGTGGATTACACGGTACAATAAAACGCTACACATACATTTTATCATAATAATAATAATAATAATAATAATATGGGTCAAGCCTACGGGCCGAAGGCCCCTCCTTCAAGCCCATTAAACAGACCTAAAACTAAAAACCTGGCATAGCGTCGCTGCTACTTGCTGCTCGTGCTCTGCGCTCCACGACCTCAATTTCTTGCTCCAGAACCCATTTCCTTTGCTTCCGTGCACAGTCTCCGGATTCGAACCTTTCGGGATTGGCCTTCTTCTCCTTGCTTTTGGCTTATGCCTCTGAGAGGCTTCTAGGGTTCAAAGATTTGGTTGCTCGCGGTCTCTCCACCGTCCACTGTTTCGTCGAATTCGATCGGAATCGGCGGGGAGCGATGGGGCGGAAGAAGAACGTGGCCATCGACGACGACGAGTACTCATTTCCGGACGACGGGAGCGCCGCCTCCGATCCTCCCCAGCAGGCGCCCGAGAAAGATGGCGGCCGTGACACCGCCGGCTCGAAGAAGAACAAGAAGGGCGGCAAGGCCCAGCGCAACAGCGCTGCCTCTGCTGTCGACGATGGCGAGCCGCCGGAGCTTGATTCCTCGGTTGTGGCGGACGAGGACGACGAGCCCGTCAACATGGTATTCTCAGGTAAGAAGAAACCTAAATCAAAGAAGGGTGGTGGTGGTGTTAGCGCCTTCGCTGCTCTCAATGCATTCGGCGAGGGCGGGGATGGTGAGGAGGAAGAGCCTGATGCGCAAGACCATGAAGAAGATGGGGCGGACGGAAGCAGGGATGATGCTGTTGCACAATTTGAAGCTGATCTAAAGAAACATCAGAAAAAGAAGAAGAAAAAGGGTGGGCGATTCGCTCTGGAGGAGGAAGAGGACTTGGATAAGCTTCTGGAGGCAGCATCGGCTGCAGCGCCCGCCATCAACGCTGTGGATGAAGAAGCCGAGGGAGATGAGCTTGAAAATTTCGCCGAGGATTTGAAGAAACAGAAAAAGAAAAAGAAAAAAGGAGGGCGGACTACTCTGGAGGAGCAAAACTTGGATACGACCATTGTTGAACTTGAGGAGGTTCCAACACGGCCTCTTGCTTCCGTGGAAGATGAAGCTGAGATAGATGATCTTCGGAGTTTCACAGAGGATTTGAAGAAACAGAAAAAGAAGAAGAAGAAGGGAGGGAAGACCGCCCAGGAGGAAGAGGACTTGGACAAGATACTTGCAGAGCTCGGGGAGGCCCCTACACAACCGCCAACTGGGGCGCCAACTCCTTCTGCTACTGCTGAGGATGAAGCAGAGGGCGAGGACCAGGGAAATTCCATTGAAGAGAATGCTGTATCCAAGAAGCAACAGAAGAAAAAGAAGAAGAAGGGTGGTAGGACTGCCCAAGAAGAGGAAGAATTGGATAAGATCCTTGCTGAACTTGGTGTAGCTCCACAGCCCTCAGCTGTAAGCACTGTGCCTCTGCCTGCACCTTCTGCAGTGGAGGTAACAGCCTCGGGCCCATTGGACCAGCCAGATGCGGAGGAGAAGGATGGTGAAGTGGAAGGTGAATCGGCAGCTGCTAAGAAGAAGAAAAAGAAAAAAGAGAAGGAGAAGGAGAAAAAAGCTGCTGCTGCAGCAGCATCTGCTGCAGTCCCAGCTGCTGTTGAGATTAAGGAAGAGAAGAAAGAGGAGGTAAAGGGGAAGATTTCTGATAAGAAGCTACCAAAACATGTCAGGGAAATGCAGGAAGCTCTGGCAAGGAGGAAGGAGTTGGAAGAGAGGAGGAAGAGGGAAGAGGAGGAGAAACTTCGGAAGGAAGAGGAGGAGAGGAAACGGATTGAAGAATTAGAGAGGCTTGCGGAAGAGGCGAAGAGGAGGAAGAAGGAAAGGGAAAAGGAAAAGCTGCTGAAGAAGAAGCAGGAAGGCAAGATCCTAACAGCTAAGCAGAAGGAGGAGCAGAAGAGGTTGGAAGCAATGAGGAAACAATTCCTTTCTCAAAATGACATTCCAATTGTTGATGCTGGTAAAGAGGTTAAGAAACGACCAAACTATGGGACAAAGAAGTCTAAGCCAGCCCAACGAAAGGTTTTGGAAGAAGTGCAACAACGCTTCCGCTGCGGTTGACGATGGCGGGCGGCCGGAGCTTGATTCCTCGGTTGTGGCCGACGAGGACGACGAGCACGTCAACATGGTGTTCTCAGGTAAGAAGAAACCTAAATCTAAGAAGGGTGGTGGCGTTAGTGCCTTCGCTGCTCTTAATGCATTTGGCGAGGGCGGAGATGGTGAGGATGAAGAGCCTGAAGGGCAAGATCATGCTGAGGATGGGACGGACGGAAGCAGGGATGATGTTGTTGCGCAATTTGAAGCTGATCTGAAGAAACAACAGAAAAAGAAGAAGAAAAAGGGTGGGCGGTTCGCTCTGGAGGAAGAAGAGGACTTGGATAAGCGTCTCGAGGAATTGAGAGAGGCCCCGGCATCTGCAACTGCAGCGCCCATCGCTGCTGTTGTGGAGGATGAAGCCGAGGGAGATGAGATGGTAAATTTCGCCGAGGATTTGAAGAAACAGAAAAAGAAGAAGAAAAAAGGAGGGCGAGCTGCTGTTGAGGAGGAAAACTTGGATACTGCCATTGCTGAACTTGTAGAGGTCCCAGCACTGCCTCCTGTGACAGTAGAAGATGAGGCTGAGGCAGACGATATTGGGAGTTTCACCGAGGACTTGAAAAAGCAGAAAAAGAAGAAGAAGAAGGGAGGAAGGACCACCCAGGAGGAAGAAGACTTGGACAAGATACTTGCCGAGCTCGGGGAGGCCCCTGTTCAACCACCAACTGTGGCGCCAACTCCAACTGCTACTGCGGAGGATGAAGCAGATGGAGAGGACCAGGGAAATTCCATTGAAGACACTGCTGTATCCAAGAAGCAACAGAAGAAAAAGAAGAAAAAGGGTGGTAGGACTGCGCAAGAGGAGGAAGAGCTGGATAAGATCCTTGCTGAACTTGGTGTAGCTCCACAGCCGTCAGCTGTAAGCACTGTGCCTCTGCCTGCACCTTCTGCAGTGGAGGTAACAGCCTCGGGCCCATTGGACCAGCCAGATGCGGAGGAGAAGGATGGTGAAGTGGAAGGTGAATCGGCAGCTGCTAAGAAGAAGAAAAAGAAAAAAGAGAAGGAGAAGGAGAAAAAAGCTGCTGCAGTCCCAGCTGCTGTTGAGATTAAGGAAGAGAAGAAAGAGGAGGCAAAAGGGAAGATCTCTGATAAGAAGCTACCAAAACATGTCAGGGAAATGCAGGAAGCTCTGGCAAGGCGGAAAGAGTTGGAAGAGAGGAGGAAGAGGGAAGAGGAGGAGAAACTTCGGAAGGAGGAGGAGGAGAGGAAACGGATTGAAGATTTAGAGAGGCTTGCAGAAGAGGCGAAGAGGAGGAAGAAGGAAAGGGAAAAGGAAAAGCTGCTGAAGAAGAAGCAGGAAGGCAAGATCCTAACAGCTAAGCAGAAGGAGGAGCAGAAGAGGTTGGAAGCAATGAGGAAACAATTCCTTTCTCAAAATGACATTCCAATTGTTGATGCTGGTAAAGAGGTTAAGAAACGACCAAACTATGGGACAAAGAAGTCTAAGCCAGCCCAACGAAAGGTTTTGGAAGAAGAGCCAGCAGATGAAAACCACCAGGATACCGCTGCACCTGATAAGGAATCAGTTGTTGAAGATGCAATGGCTGAAGAAGAGTCCCAGTCTCCAGTTGAGGATGTTGTGGAAACAACTGAAGTTGATCGAGAGACAAAGGACAACATAGCTGTTGAAGATGATGAGGATGAAGATGAATGGGATGCCAAGAGCTGGGATGATGTTGATGTTACTTTGCCTGCTATTAGTCCCTTTACTGAGGAAGAGAAGGAAGAGTCAGTCTCCAAACATGTAGTTAAGAAAACTACTCATCTTCCTCCTGAGGTTCCTCCAACTAAATTCAGTGTACCAGCAACACCTGCTCTCAAAAAGGTGGTTGCTCCTAAAGCAGATCCAATGAATGAAAAGGAGAAAGATAATCAGCAGGAAAACCGATCAATCTCAAATTCCAAGGCGGAAAAAGCACCTCCTCCGAATCGAGATCTCAATCACATGGGAGATAAGGCAAAGAATAGTGAGCCTGACCTTCGTTCACCTATTTGTTGCATTCTTGGGCATGTGGATACTGGGAAAACAAAGTTGCTGGATTGTATCAGGCGTACAAATGTACAAGAAGGAGAAGCTGGTGGTATCACCCAGCAAATAGGTGCCACATATTTTCCAACTGAAAACATAAGGGAAAGAACTAAAGAACTTAAAGCTGATGCTATACTGAAAGTTCCAGGATTATTGGTCATCGATACCCCTGGTCACGAATCCTTCAGTAATTTACGGTCTAGAGGTTCCAGCTTGTGTGACATCGCTATATTGGTGGTGGATATTATGCATGGGCTTGAGCCACAAACTATTGAATCTCTTAACCTTCTAAAAAGCCGAGATACAGAGTTCATTGTGGCATTGAACAAGGTAAACTTACAGAATTGTATGGAAATAACTTGTTTCCTTTCCCTCTCAAAAGAAAAAACCTTCTTTCCTTTTTTAAACTAGATATGCTTCTACATGAATGGTTGATTTGTGTTTAATGTAAGGTGGATCGTCTTTATGGGTGGAAAATCTGTTCAAATGCACCAATAGGAAAGGCTTTGAAACAGCAGCCCAAATATGTCATAGACGAATTCAATATGAGGGTTAATCAGGTCATGCACATGCCATCTTTTTTCAAGATCCCTTTTTAAGATTCAGTTGGGAATTCTGCGAAATTTAAATGTTTTTTTTCTTTCAACAGATAATAGTAGAGTTCCAGGAGCAAGGCTTGAACACAGCTTTGTACTACAAAAACAAAGATAGGGGAGAAACATTTAACATTGTTCCTACAAGTGCTGTCAAGTACATCTTCTTGACAATTTTTTTTTCTCTTGACTGCTTGTTTTAAAAAACTAAAGAAACAAACAAATACATTACTTGACCTTTGTAAGCAATTTTTGCTTGTCATAGTGGTGAAGGCATACCAGATCTTCTTCTGTTACTGGTTCAATGGGCACAAAAAACAATGGAAGACAAGCTTACTTTTGTCGACGAAGTACAGGTTTGTTCTATGTCCCATTATGAACCTTGATTTTTTTAGTGGTATATTGCATCATAATTCTTACTGGTGTTTTCATTTGTCAACTCTTTTAAATCGATCTTCATTTCTTATGTATGTAGTGTACTGTGTTGGAGGTCAAGGTGGTTGAAGGTCTAGGAACCACCATTGATGTTGTACTCGTTAATGGTATACTTCACGAGGGTGATCAGATAGTTGTTTGTGGCATGCAGGTAGTTATTTTAGCCCTTGATATTTTATCGAAGTTTGACACCTTTTCATCTATGTGAATTCACTTGCAACTAATTATTATTCAGGGACCTATAGTCACCAACATAAGAGCATTACTGACACCTCATCCTATGAAGGAACTTCGAGTAAAGGTGAGTGAACCACCCTGTAGTCAGTATTTTAATACTAGTTATCTGTAAAAAAATGTTTACTGTGTCTAGGGATTCCAAAATTGCTTCTTTGATACTGCAATAATCATGTGACTTCCTTTCTTGTAATTGGGTATGAGATTGCATTCAGTCGACTGGTCATTTGTCCTTTAGCCAACCCGAGGGTACTGTATCCGCTTTATCGATAGGAGGTTCACCGGTGGTAACCTTTTTGCCTTGCCTGAGTTTCACCAGTGGTAACTTTTTACCTTTCTTGAGGTTTGCCAATGGTAACTTTTTTACCTTTCTTGAGCTTCACCAATGAGTCTGCAAGCCTTTATTTAAGGATTATTATAGTTCTGTAAGAAACATTTAATAAATATGGAAATTTCACATGATGTAAGCTGAATGATTTGGATTTGTGTTCCAAAACTTGTATGTTGTTACTCGTAAGAGGGCTTAGGAACTGCTTCATCAAGGTACGTCAGGCCATGGTAGCAAATCATTAGCTGTTGCTTTTATCAGCATCACGTTAGGCCATGGAAAGAAATCATTATTTGTTGCTTTTGCCAGCATCAGAATGTGGGATGATTTCTGATGTATGCATACTTAGTCTCTCTGCTATAATACGATGTTTAATTTATGTATTTAAATACAGTGGTATTACTGGCTGGCACCTCAACTTTTAATCTTTTAGCCCATCTCTGATAGACAATTTATCAGAATTCAGTTAACTGTTACCTGCACATGTTTCATAGTTTTTTTACAATAACTAACAATTGAAGAAAGGGAATAAACCATGAATATTGTCATTAGGTCGAGGTATAGTGAAAGTTGAATTCATATAAATGCTTGTTTTGTTGCAAAATCACCCCATAATCTTGTTTCTCAGTGTATATTGGCTCTGCACTTATCCATGCTAAAATATGAATGACACTAGTCTCGAATTCTTGTGTTATCGAGGAATTTTTAAGATTCTGAGCTCACTGTCATATTACTGAATTCAGGGATCATACCAGCATCACAAAGAGCTTAAAGCTGCGCAAGGTGTGAAAATTTCTGCACAGGTAAACTGCATTCACAGCATATTATTCTACAAACCTATAAGCAATTGTATCTGAATTCAACTTTTTTCTACCAGGGCCTTGAGCATGCCATTGCTGGCACTGCTCTTTATGTGGTAACTTCGGAGGATGATTTGGAAGATGTGAAGGAAGCTGTGATGCAAGATATGAAGAAGGTTATGAACCGTATTGATAGGAGCGGTGAAGGTGTGTACGTACAAGCCTCAACCCTTGGTTCGTTGGAGGCACTGACAGAGTTCTTGAAGAGTCCAGCTGTTAACATTCCATTTAGCGATTTCAATATCGGTCCGGTACACAAGAAGGATGTGATGAAGGCTAGTGTTATGCTGGAGAGGAAAAAGGAATTTGCCACTATATTGGCATTTGATGTCAAAGTTATGCCTGATGCTCGGGATCTTGCAGAAGAGTATGGTGTTAGGATTTTTGTGGCAGACATTATATATCACCTTTTTGACCAGTTCAAGGCCTACATTGATAAATTGAGGGAAGAAAAGAAGAAAGAAATTGCGGAGGAGGCTGTATTCCCATGTGTTCTTAAGATCATAAAAGACTGCACTTTCATGAGGAGGGATCCAATTATTTTGGGTGTGGATGTTCTTGAAGGCATTCTCAAGGTTTGGCATGTCATGAACTATTTACTTTACTCATGTAACATGTACATGTCATTACAAAAAAGAAAAGCACAACGCCCTGAAGTTTGATGGTCACATACACACTTTTGGGTCTTATGGCTTTTATATGTTTAATCTAGAGCTAATCTTGTCATGATTTATTTCTTATTTTCTTTTCTAGGTGGGTACCCCTATTTGCGTCCCTAGTAGGGATTTCATTGATATAGGGAGAATTGATTCAATCGAGATAAATCATAAACAAGTTGATGTTGCCACAAAAGGGCAGAAAGTGGCGATAAAGGTATGAAGACAATCACATGCCAGAAAGTTTGTTTCCACAGTTTAAAAGATCCGTTTAGCATAACCTTCCCTCTGTTTCTCCAGATAAAGGCCACCAATCCAGAAGAACAACAGATTTGTGTCGGCAGGCATTTTGATGAGTATGATGAGCTTGTTAGTCACATAACAAGGAAATCTATTGATATACTGAAATCAGATTATAGGGTAAGTATAATTGTGCTCCTTGCTCGTACTCCATTTTGTTTAGTCCACACTTCTCTTTCTCATATGAAGTCTAGACATGTGGCATTGTAGAATTGTTTGGTTTTTGGTTGCTATAAATACACCCTAGTGTTCTTGATTCCTTTTATAATTCCTTTTATAATTGAGTTGATTACTGATTGTTAATGTGCTGGTTTCTCCTTTAGGATGATTTGTCGAATGACGATTGGAGGCTTGTTGTAAAGTTGAAGCAGATCCTCAAGATATTGTGAATGCCACATCTTTTGGGCCCTCTGAAACAAAGCACTGCTTCGAGCAGAGAATGCATTGCTAATGCCTTAATATCTAGAATCGTCAACTTCGTGAATCACTCATCTTTGGTGATATTGGTTACGACACAGTTTTGGGAGCTGGTAATGCTCCTTGCAGACAGTTTTGGGATAATTACAACACAGGGAAGGAAGAGAAAAAAGGCCTTGAATCTTCTGTTTCTTTTTCCTCTGTTACTTTGTTTCATATTTCATTTGAGAGCCACAGGGTTTTTGTTCCATGTGATGATCAGT
Organism: Pontederia paniculata; assembly: GCA_001647135.1. Classification (NCBI taxonomy): domain Eukaryota; kingdom Viridiplantae; phylum Streptophyta; class Magnoliopsida; order Commelinales; family Pontederiaceae; genus Pontederia; species Pontederia paniculata. The sequence continues at coordinate 26,053 of LTAE01001979.1, read as the reverse complement.
AAATTTTGCCTTGTTGAGTGCAAATGCAATATATGATAAATTGTCGAGGTGCACCAACTATGAACTCCGGAACTGCCGAGCTGTAACGATGATGAAGCTTGTAAATTGTGTGCTCTGCCGTCGTTTGGCACGTAGGTGGCAGATGAAAAGTTTATCGGAATTGCCCCAAAGATACCAGTCTCATTGCTCATTTCTTTCCCTCCCAAATTCTTAATTCATGCTTTGTTTTGCTTCTTCCTTGGAAGATGGTAAATCGATCATTTTATTCTTTCATCTGTTATGCTTTTGCTGTGACCTTTGTGGTTGATGAGTTATTTGGATTTGCATTGCCATGAATGGCCAATTAACAATACTAAAGGTTAACTAAGATTGGTTAGTCCAAATTGTTAACAGATCTCTGCCCCGGAATTGAAGAACTTGGCGCTAGTAGTTCGAGCTCCCGAAAATTTTAATTTGGTCAGAAGAATGGCTTTTTCGCGTGTGTCCTCGAACACCTAATTAATTGGGTGCGAATTATCTCGGATTATGGGGGGTCTTGATCGAAAAAAATATTAAAGGTTGATCTAACATTAAAAGGAATTTACACGTGCATAGATCCAGATAATTTTAGTTGATATCATGATATGTTCAAATATTTAAAGATTTGCACAAATCTTATTTGGTCGGCGTAGATATGTCATCTGAATTAATTATTGTATATTTAACCAAGAAACTGGCATAAATAATATGCTATTATCCTCTCAAGAAAATGCTTTTATTTATAATCAAAGGGGTAAAAGAAAGTATTATTTTCATCTGGTCTAAATTTACTCTAGTATATTATTAGTTCGATAATTTCGTATTAATTAATTTTATAAGCTATGTAGTAGTTTTAACTAATTTTTGTTTGTTATGATCTCCAATCCAAGGATGGCAATTTTTTTTGAAATTGAGGGATCTCCGCCCGAGATTATCCTCAAATCCGTATATATATACTTATTAATATATTTTAAAATTAATTATACTAATATTATAATATTTATAGTATTTACTCTTAAATTTATGTTACAATATTTAAATATATATTTGTAAAATAATGATATTTTTTTACAAATGTTATTTGTATATAATTTTATCATGTTTTTTTTTAAAAAATATTTTTTTATTAAATCTCGAAGGATTGAACTATCGTTAGAGAATTTAGTTTTGCCGTCCCGAGAATTCGGGATGGGGGAGGTAGGGGGACAAGGTCAAGTTGTTGGGATCGAGATGGGAGAAAAAATTCTCGCCCTAAATACGGTCGGATGTCAATACTACTCTAATTCTTATATCTTATTTTTAATTAATTTAATAAATATACATCAATATGCTTTTAAAATTAAAACTATTATTATGCGAGAGAGAAATCTTTAAAGTTTAATTTCATGCTAATAAATTTATATATAAGTCGTTCGAATTTTTTCCCGGAAAAGTACCAAGATCATATACACTTATTTGAAAATGTTTTGTGCTTCAATAAAAATTGATTAACGAATCTTAATTATAACGAATAAATTAATCATTTGCAGCACACGTGCCCTTTCCATCCTCACTTCTACCCTTCAAACGTGTACGTCGCATTCTCTCTCTCTCTCTCTCTCTCCTCTCTCTCTCTCTTCCACATTGCAGAAAATAGAAACAAACTCATTCTTCTATCCGTCTTTTACACGCGCGCACGCGCACGTCGAGCGGTGGTCGTCAGTTCACTTCACTCTTCGATGGCAGAACAGGGGAGGAAGGAGGAGATCGACGAGAGCAACGTCGCCGGCGGCAGAAATGGCGTGAGCGGCAACGCGAGAAACCTTCAGATATACCCGCTGAATCGGTACTACTTTGGCTCCAAGGACGCCGTCCCCGACAAGGACGCCACTTTCGTGGATAGAATCCAGCGCCTCAGAGCCAAGTACCCTTCTCTTCCTTCATCCTTAAAGCTTTATATTCGTCTCTGAAGCAAACTGGGCAAACATCTGACCGTCGCCCCTCGCGTTTGCTGCTGCGCAGCTATGCCGCGCGTGGAATGAGGACTTACGTTGAAGCCGTGCTTCTGGTTAGCGCTCGACTGGCCGTGTGGGCTGTACAAACACTAAAGATCATTTGGATTTCGATTGGATATTTCTTTGCTATTTATTTGCTCATGTTGTTTAGCTTCGATGCGCATTTAGGAATGCAAGTCCGCGTAGATAATTCTAGGTCTGGAAATAGGAAAAAAGAATACCTATGCCAATTGAGCCATTACTGTTTGAAAATATGATCTTTTGATGAGTTAATTCAGTAATTATAAACCAAATAAAATCCTAAAGCGTCTGCGTGATTGATCGAGATTCACTTTTTATCTTTTATGCTTTGAGTACTAAACCCCCACTTGTACTGAAGACTTTGAAGAGTTTGCCACATAAATCGTTCTTTGTATTATTCAGTGGCATTAATTTCCAGTTTCTAGTGAAAGAAATAACATAAATTTTGCGACTATAAGGATATTTGAGCTCCTTGTCATCTGTAGCATGAGCAGTGAAGAAAGAGATAGTATTACCAATGTATGAGCTTGAAGCTTTATAGCTTCAGAATTCATACCTTTATTTACTGGTGTCAGACTGATAAAGGATGTGAATTCTGATTAAAAGGAATTCTGGTTAAGCGAAGTTGATCATAAAATTGGAAAACCTGTTGCGGACGTTGGAAGTCTTAAAACAGTTGTTGTTTCTACTTGTAACTATCGCAACAACAAAATTTGATGGTTTCTTGAAACAGGTTGAATTATTTCAACATCCTCATGTGCTGTTGTTACAAGTGAAAAATTCTTATTTCAAGCTTCCTGGAGGACGCCTGAGGATTGGCGAATCAGGCATGTCACATGGTGCATTTAAACTACTACACTGCATTTCAGCCCAACTTTTCACTAATTTTCTGCTATTGGGATATGCAATCTTAAAATATCATTATTACGATATTTTCCTACTAAGTTGAACAGGTAGAAACATACTGTTTGAGACCCCATTAATACTTCATAAGCTCTAATCTTTGGAGATGCATGTTTTTTTTTGAAATTTTTGGAGATGCACATAACTTCATTAAGTGACTAGAAACAGCAAGAAACCCGGTGTAAACATACTCAGGGACATTTTTGGGTGAATAAAATGTACCTTCTGAATCTTATTACTATTTGGATTTTGGACCTTCGGATATGCTCATAACTTATTCACTAGACCCTCAATACATATATGAGGTATACAATGGATTCCATTGATGGTGCATGCTTAGGGTCACGTTAGTCAATCTGAGGCTGCAAAATACAAATTAAATTCATTATATTCTGTTTGAAGTGTACTAAGGAAGATCAGTATGACATTCTCTGTAGACACCCAAGGGTTGAAGCGGAAGCTCTCAAGAAATCTCTCACCCGAAGGAACTGCCACAAATGTTGACTGGCAGGTAAAATTTTAGGCACAGAAAATCCACCTAAAAGCTTCAATTCCGTGAAGGATTGGCTTATGATGTGATATAGTAAATCTCTTGCAATAACATAATTTTGATAATACTTGCTTGGGTGAATTGCTTCCTTGATGTCAGGTAGGGGAGTGTATAGGCAAGTGGTGGAGATTAGAATTTGAAAATCTACCATTTCCATATTTTCCACCAACACAACGAAGGCCAAAGGTATTCAATTCTTAAAGCTGTAACTAAAAAAATTCAACTCTTAAAGCTGTGTGTGTGTGCAAGAGCTGAAACCTGAATCCTTTTCCTTTGACAAGGAATGCACAAAGCTTTTCTTGGTCAGGCTTCCAATGTATCAACAATTTATAGTACCAAAAAACATGAAACTGCTTGCAGTTCCACTGTATCAGCTACATGACAACAGCAAGGTAAGGATAATTCTTGCCATGTTTTTTATTTAATGTTTTTCATTCAGCTAAGAGTAAGGTTTTTGGCCTTAACAAGATTTGATTTCAGATTTTTAGTATTGTTATATTTAGGAAAGATTGTGTACATATGCGTATATGTGTCGTTTTGGAATCGAGTGATGCAGGGCAACCTCTAATTCATTATGAGCACAGGAGAAGGAGAAGTGATCTAGTTAGGAGTAGGAAGATTAAACCTCTAGGAGATCTTATTTTATTAATTAGTTTTTCCTTTCAGTTGGCTTTATCTTTTCTTATATTATTTGGAATCCTATTCCTATACTTGGTTTGATTCATTTCCTTTATTTGGGGAATTAAGATGTTAGGATCCCTATAAAAGGACTTGGATGATTTGTAATAGACACATTTTTTCATAATTAAATGAATCTCTTAGTTAATTATTCGTTAGGGTTACATTAAGTGGTTTCAGAATGAAACATGTTAATCCAACGAATGTGATCCTCTCTCAATGGAACCCCTAGCTATCATCTACGTTCCTGCTGCAACAACCTTCTCCCACGCGGACGAAGGTTGCTGCTCACTGGACGACGTTTGCTGTCGGCTGCACCTCATTCGCTGCTACCTCCGGCATCTTCGTGAAGGTTGCTATTGTTGCTTGCGGATTACCACTCTAGGCACTGTTGGCCGCTGGTTTGTCGAGGCTGCAGCGGACTCCTCTTCCATGCCTACACGTTCGCCACCGCTGGCTTGTCTTCACACAACCAAGCAAGGTGCACCACCTGCGATCTCGCGCAGGCCAAACTAGGCGGGTCCGCAGCTATCCAACAACGTAGCAAGATCTATGTACAATGACAATCCAAGTCACCGTCGCTAGTCTCTTGCAAACCGCTAGCGACTGCAGCAATCTAGCGAGATCGCCCATGCTCTCCGATCTCATAATTGGTGAAGTTCAACAACATCCTATCACGGCGGGGTCATCGTTGTGGAGCTGCTTCGTTACTATATGACCTGTTACGACCTTTTAGATGGCCTGTCCCCTTTGTTTTTGTGACTTTGTTTCTAGGGAAGAATATCTTTTTTGTGGGACACAATCGTGTGTTCCCAAAACCTCTATCCGAGACTTTCTTATTTGGGAGTTGGTGATAGCAAACATTTTGGTCGGGATATGATTGTTGCATTGGTTATGGAACAATTTTACTGGCCTTCCCTACGTCGTGATGTTGCTTGAATTTTATCACAATGTTGTACTTGTGAGATGGCCAAGGCGTGTAGCTAGAACACTGGACGTTATACTCTTTTACCTATTCCACATGAACCTTGGAAGGATGTTAGTATGGACTTTGTCCTTGGTCTCCCTCGTATTCGTGGTGGTCATGACTCAATATTTGTGTGGTCGACCGCTTTCCCAAGATGGCTCATTTTATTCTGTGTAGTAAGACTTTTGATATCTCTCATCTTGGACGTCTGCTTTTTTCACAACATTGTTAACTTACAAGGTCTACCTTCTTCCATTGTGTTTGATCGAGATGTTAAGTTTACGAATTATTTTGAAAAACTTTGTGGAGTTTTTTTGGCACTCAACTTAGATTTTCCTCTATGTTCCACCCTCAATCGGATGGTCAAACTAAAGTGGTTAATCGGAGTCTCGGTACATTACTATGTTGTTTGGTGGGAGATTGTCTTGCTAATTGAGATCTTTCATTACCTACAACTGAGTTTGCTTATAATAGTTCGATAAATAGGTCTACAAGTAAGAGACAATTTGCGGTTGTCGACCACATAAACCTGGTCAATCTTATTCTATTCCCATTAGGTAGTCAGTCGTATGAGGCTGCTCTTTCTTTTGCTCAACATATTTCTAATGTTCACTTAGAAATCGACGAAAATTAACTTGAGGCAATGAACATTATAAGCTTGAAGTAGATGTACATCGGAGATTTGTTGAACTTGATGTGGGTGACTATCTGATAGTTCGTGTATATCTTGAATGATTACCCCTCGTTTCTTTTAAGAAATTACATGCTCAGACTACTAGTCCTTTTCAAATTCTTCGTAGACAAGGGACTAATATTTATGTATTTGATTTTCCATCTGATTTACATATAAGCTTGATTTTCAATGTGAAAGATTTGTATCCTTATAGTGGAACGTTCGTTCCTCCACTACCATCGTCGAGGTCTAATGCCATTTCTGCTCCAATTTTTGTTGTTTGTTATGTGATGCCGCCTTCGCCTGAGCATATTTTTGTTGCTCTTCACCATACTACTTTCACTGCCCAAGGTCCTTTGAGGCATTTTTTGGTTCGTTGATTTGTCGTTCAGTGCATGATGCTACGTGGATCATTGAAGATGAGTTTCGTTGACTGGATATCGATCGTTTGGATGTTTGTTGTCGAGATCACTCGCTGAAATCGAGTTTTTCTCCATGAAAGTTGATTCAGGACAACCTCTAATTCGTTATGAGCACAGGAGAAGGAAGAAGTAACCTAATTAGGAGTAGGAACATTAAACCTTTAGGAGATTTCGTTTTATTATTAGTTTTCCTTTTAGTTGGCTTTTCCTTTTCTTACTATTATTTGGAATCCTATTCCTATTCTTAGTTTAATTAATTTTCTTTATTTGGGGAATTCATATGTTAGGATCCTTGTAAAGGGACTTGAATGGTTTGTAATAGACACTTTTCTCAAAATTATATGAATGTCTTTTAATATCTTAGGTAATTATTAGTTAGGGTTACATTATCGGGACTCTTAATTTCTTTTGAAATAATATCAAACTCAATTTGTTGATGCATTAATTTTTTATTTATCATCAAATATCTTGCAGACATATGGGCCGATTATTTCAGGCATACCGTACCTCCTGTCCAAATTCTCCATCAATGTCATCAAAGGCTGAAGTTTCCTGATTGGTCAATATTTGCATGTAGAATATTATTTCTCAAGCGTAGGAATGGAAATGATCACCTGAAGTATGATACAATAACGTTGTTACCTTTTGTCGATGTTGTAAATAACATGTGTGCTGAAATTATACAAGAGTGTTACCTTATAACATTATCCTTGTGTATAGCTCGTCATCATTTCCTTTTTAATGACTGAATGAATCAATGGTCTTCTACAAGTTAATACTTCCTTTTTGCGTTGCTTCAATTTCTGCAGCTTTTCTTCAGGAGCAAGTATATTGTTTTTTATAGGCATGGGAGGAATCAGCCTAATATCTATCTCTGTTGTGGGCGACTAGACCAGTGATTGGAGTTGATGTCAAATGTCTGTGAGGAGGGATTGTCGGGATGATTTATTGAACTGAAGCATGTTTCATTTTATTTGTCAAATGAACAAATGATGCGAAAATCTCAAATGGTTTGGTACGCAAATTTGATTGATCAGGTCAGTCACAATGACAGATATGATAGCAAATTGCTGTCCTGCACTCCTACAGGGGAAAGGCACCGGTGGAACTGGAATTGTTGTGCACAGTCTCCATTCCATTTTAGTCCACCAAAATGTGCTGGTAACTTGGAGTTAATTGATATCCCTACTTGGATGTCATGCATATATTACGTATTATAATATTTTTTTTTGAGAGTTACGTATTATAATATTGCAATCAAAACTCATTGTTATGAGTCATGCATGAAACATTGTGTAGAGATAATTAATGAGCTTTTCTTGGGTTGTTTACCTCAAATCATATGCTAATAGTTGTGCCCTTGACGTCCTGGTATACATATTGATATTCTCCTCAATGAGATAGAATATCTGAAGGTAATTTGGATGAAGCGTCACATCTGATGGTAATTTTGATGAGGCAAATACCCAAGAGTGAATTTCCTGTTGAGGCAGAAAATGCTAGTCAGAATAAAAGTAAGGGGAAAAAGAATACATCTGAGGGTAATTCGGATATCACTGAGAAAACAGTAGATGTGATTTTTAAGAATGGGGAAGTGTGACAAGCAGAACAGCCTAAAGATACCCGAGGTAAAAACTCTATTTGCAAAGAAGATCCCTTTCACAGAATCAAGTGGAAGAAGCTTGTTACATCAACAATCACGCAGTAGGAATGTTTCACATAACACCCTACTGATTACATTCAGTTTATGAACAAGTGGTTTTTCTTCTTTTCCATTAACAAAGACTTGTTCGTACCTGTGATCAGACACAAAATAAAGAACAGTGATCAGTATTAGCAGCCTTATCTCTCAGACATATTTTTGTATAAGTTTAGCAGCATTATCTCTCAGAAATATTTTTTGTACATAAAATATAATATAAGTTTATATTAAAGTTATTTTGTTTTAAAAAATGCTTCTTCGCATCTGGATGGAGAATGACAGCTCATTCTTGTATCTTACTTGGTGTAATTGGTATATTGATTGCATTTCTTAGTTGATATGAGAAATATGTTGCTTTCTGGAGAGCCCAGATGGGATAATGAAGATAAAGAAGTTGCCAAAAGTTGTAAATATAGCATTTCAAGATCCTGGTGTGATTGGAGATGATGCAGAACTTTGTGAGAATGCTGATGGCCAAGGTTGATATCACAATAGAATGTTTTTCTTCCTTCTTTTCTTTCTAATGGTAGCCAGTGAGTAATTATTATGCAGATTAGTTTCAATTCTCAATTTGTTATCAACAACAAGAAGATTCAATTAGCATCAGGGACTGATGAATCTTGATGGTCATAATGGAAAATAGTTCCATTACAGTTGAGTTTATCAGTGAATCTCTTATAGGTGATCTTCCAGTTCCATATTAGTTTGCCATTTATGTTTATTTTATTTTGTTGTTGTTTTCAGGGTTCTCATTAGTTAGAATTTTGGATAGAAAGTCTTATTTACAACTAATAAAATGGAGAAGTATCAAAATATTATTGGAAGGTTTCATCTCCTGATCGTACTTACAGAGCTTGGGTTTTGCTAGCTATAGGACACTATTGAGATCTGGAATAATAAAAAGTGTTGCCAGGACATAATGAACGAAGCTTTGATTTTTCCTGTTTATTTGTATTATTAGATTGAGTATTGAATATTATTACAATTCATACGGATGTTTGCTTCTTCATGTCAAGGAGTAGATGAAGAAAGCAGATCGTTTTTTTATTGGTTACTAAATCCAACTGTATATTAACTCTTGTATTATTGATCTCTATTTCTGTTTATTGGATTTTTTTTCTGTTTTTATCATCAACATTTGAGTTATTGATCTCAATTTTTTTATTGTAGGATTGCATTCCTAAAGGATGGGCGTCTTGCATGAGAAGAAGTGCATGCATTTATTGTGACAAGATGATGTCGTGTCGTTAGTTCATCCCCAATAGAAACCTGAACACAGGTATAATTCATGCCCAGTATATTGTTTGACAAATATGGACAACATTTTTTCTCTTGACGCTTAGTATATAGTACTGGCTGCAAAGATGATTATTGTGGCTCTAAATGCTTTAATCAACAGGAGGATGAAATTGTTTTAAGCAAATTGGTATCGTTGTTCATCCAAAATGTCTGAGTGCCCGAGTTTTGTTTGTTCACGAATCCTTCGTGATTATAAATAGGAGTGATCCCTTTCCCTGATTTGTCCTGGTTTGAAGCTATCTATCAATACTTTCGGAGTGCGTATATGCATTTGTTTCTCTTTTATGCGCTCGATGAGTTGAACCAGAAATGTGGGTGTAGTACCAATAATTGATTAGTTTAGAGTGATAGTAATATTAACAGCATAGGGGCTGTGGAAGATTGATGAACTATTTTGAAATCCATTGAAAACTTTAGAATTCATTAAGAACGTCAATAATTGATAAGAAAAATAATTGCTCAGAAATTTATTAGAATCACTATGAAATCTATACACGTGATAAACGAACACAAAGTTTATTTTAAAAAATATTTAAAAATTAATTTTATTCATATAAAAAGGACTCCTATATATAGTATTATAAATAAAGTTTTCTCCTAAAAAAAGATCTAAAATAACTAATAAATTTATATTAAACTCTCCTTCTTCGAAAAAATTCATTCTCGAATTTAGATTGATATGCGGCAATGTAACTCGAATGAGATGCACTTGACGATTTGACGTGCAGAAGGGATTGCCATCTTCTTTTTTATTTTTTATTTCATGTTCAAAATCTAAGATAACTACAAGTCTGATCAACCTGCTCTGATACCACTTGATGCAATAGGGTTATAGAAGATGAGCGTAGGCGAACGATGATGACAATTAGACGAGACGAACGACAAAAACTTTGATGAAAGTACTGACAGTTTTAGGTGATGAACAAACAATCTCGAAATTCACCAATAATGTTGATCTGCAAGTTGTCCACCTCAATTTGATAAGAAAGATAATTGCTCTGACTTTACTAGCCAATTTAAAATTCACTAAACTTTTTCGGAATCCACTGAATGCATCGTGAATCCACACTATAAAAGAACATAAAGTTCAATTCAATAAAAAAATTCATAATATGATTTTATTCATATCAAAAACTTATATATTTAAAGATAAAGTTTGACCATAACAAAAAGATCTAAAATAACTAGCAAATCATCCTAAAATATAAAAAAAGAAGAAGAAAACTATATAACAATAATCTTAATTAATAAATTTTTGTAGACTTATAATTGGTGCTACAACTGATTCTCCTTCTTCGAAAAAATTCGTCCCCAAATTTGGATTGATGTGCGGTGATGTGATAACGATGCATAAAGAGTTGAACATCTTCGACCAAAATCTAAGATAGGTATAAGTCTGATCAATATGCTTTAATATCACTTGACATAGCGGAATTATGGAAGATAAACATAGGCGGACGATAAGGCGAGACGATTGTCGAATAAACAATCTTAGAAACATTAACAATTTCAATCTGCAAGTCGCATGTTTCAATTTGATAAAAAAATAATTGCTTTGAAATTTACTAAAGTCACTCGGAAATCCACTAAAGTTCTTCAAGAATCCGCTCACGATAAAAGAATACAGACTTTAATTTAAAAAAATATTCAAAATATTATTTTATTCATATAAAAATAACTCTTATATAGAGTATTAGTGATAGAATTTGACTCTAAAAAAATGATCTAAAATAACTAGCAAATTATCCTAAAATAAAAAAGAAGAAACATTAGATAACAATAATCATAATTAATAAAATCTTTTAGACTAATAAAATGTAAAGATAATTATTGTTGGTGAATTTATTCTTTAGCATCGTTTAGCATCTCTTAGAAATTATTAATGGAAGATGTCAGGTTTGCATGTGCTTAATTTTAATTCTTTATGAATCTTCCTACAATTGCCTTTTTTTAATATGTCAAAATTAGATGTATAGTCCAAGACGGCATAGATTAGTTAAAATAAAATTTTGAAAATTATGGTGGCAATCGAAAGAGTCTATTTTTTAATACAATTTGATTAGCTATCTGTTAATATAGCAACTAAATTTTGAGAGTGAAAACACAATTATTTAGACTCCTGACTATGAATAATTTAAACACAAGATAAAAAAATAACACACCACAATCATTCGGAAACTCCTCTTAGTGTGGCATTAATAAGGTCCGTATTTGTGTCAAATGGTTGCCATAGACCAAGAGAATGATATAACTACTTAGCCAAAAGATAGTTTAAATAACTAGAGTTGTATAGTAAAATTTTAGCACTCCGAATGCAATAAAACTTCTGAATATTAGATTAAGATAGAGCATAGAGCATAAATATATTCAGCAATTGAAATATATCCTTTTTTTTACATAAAATGTATTTATTTAATTTTTAAATATCACAGCCATATTTATTTCTCAATATTTGCATATTTGGATTTTTTTTTCTTATCGATATAAATAAGATTTTTTATTTATCTTAATTATGTTTTCTTCATTTTCATGATACAAAAAATTATTTTAATTAATTATGTTATAACAAAATATCTTTAATGTATATAAGTTTGTGAACTATATATTTGTATCATTTATCAATTAGTTGAATTAATATATTTACTAAATACTTTTTGTTGTATGCCACATCAGTGAACATTTAGGATACTGTTGATTGCTAAATTCTATTTGGGGTACTTAATAAAAATTCGAATAAGGAAATCTTTCACGTTGTGTCAATATAAATCTACAGATACAATATCATGAGGGGAGTGTTTACCCGAAATTGTGTCAATATATAGTTATAAGTTTTAGTAAACTCATTTTTACTTTCGCAAATTCATATTGTAAAAGTCGAATCATAAAATCGTACAATCATAAAAAAATATAAAACATATTTATTAATTATCTTACAATGATAAAAAAAGATTCTCATTAATCTTCACTGTTAATGAACACAATTACTATTTAAAAAATTTAAGGGCACAAATAAAAAACAAATTAAGAAGAAAAAAAAATAATGGCAAACATTAAAAGATTGCAAAAAGAAACAAACTTTTAAAATTTAGGGTTAGATATAAAACTTTTTTATAGTTCATGATTGCAAAAGAAGATATTTAAATACTTCATTTTAACTAACAAGAATAGTAAATAATAATTTTATTGACTATTAATTTACTCATTAGGTCATATAACTCATAAGAAAATCAATACTCACATATAATTATTATTACGACCAGTAAAGCATAATATTGTAACTTTGAGAGTTCGAAATATTTTTAGATCCTATGTTGACATATGTGAGAAAATTAATACTCACATATAATTATTATTACGACTAGTAAACCATAATATTGTAACTTTGAAGAGTTCAAAATTTTTTGTCATAGGTGAACTATTTCTCCTTTTATTACTTCTCAAGGCTTTTTCTTTGCTTTCAAGTGCTAGTTCAATAGTGAAAACTTCATCTGATTCTAACAATTTTAACTATTGAGTGTGATTTAACTCGTTTCTAAGAAATAAACTCTCAAAACTTTTTCGAGTTTATAAAATAAGTCGTTGACAAATTGTTCAAGAAAATTTAATATTTGCTAGTTGAATATTTTATTTACTTTCAAATATTACACTCATTTTTTTCCTTTCTAATATTTTGCATTTCCATTTTGTTCTTATTAGCAAACAACAATATTTTTATTTCTTTATTTTAATTAATATATTTTCATTTATGATAAAATATTATTTTCACTAACTAAATTAATACTATCAAGAAAATATATTATATTACGACGTAAAAGATCTATATTGTATATAAAAATATAAATTGTACCTTTATATTATTTGTTTATATCATCAATTCCACTCCTATATTTTTATGACACTTTTAGTTTAAATTTATTCATCAAATGATCTTCTAATTGTGATTTTTGTTGTGCAAATCTCTATTCATTAGTTAAATAATTATTCATTAGTTAAATTGTTATTTTATGTTGTAATTACAACCAAAGTATTATTCTTTATGAATTAATATCTAAGATACTTTTAACATATATTATTTCTTAATATTGTCTAGCAATTAATATTGCCTAATAGAAATATTATCACTTATTGCCTAAGTTCTTGTTTGGATTGAGGTATTAGGGGGGAGCAAGGTGGAAGATGGGTGAGTGGTGTTAGTTAAATCATATTTGGGTAAAAAAATTATAAAGTCATATGGGATTTGGATGGGTCACACCTCCAAACACCAAATATTTCATTTCACCAAATTGGTGGAATTAGGGGGAATGAAATTTTTTAGGCAAAACTACCCTTTTAAATAATTTTCTAAAATTATACCATAGTTCATTTGAAATAATATTTTTTCTTATATTATTTTGATTTATGATAGAAAAATATTTGACTTAAGTTTATTTGTTGGTTTAACTTTTTTTCTATCTTATTTTAATTATTTAATACTTACATTTGTCTAACTTTTATTCATTCACATTTATTTTTCCTCGGACTAATTTTTTATCATATTGAATGTCATCATAATATTTTTTTTCAAATTAGTTATTTTTGATTAAATTTGAGATATATAATTATTTTTACGATTATTTTTACTTTAGCATCTTAAAGTATTGACATTTGAACAATGCTTTTTATTTATGTAATGATAATATTAATTTTTTCACTCTTTTTATATTTATCTATCATCTTCAAACTTTTTTATTTTTATTTTAAAAAAATAAATAGATAAAAATATTGTGAAATAAACAAAATACATTGAGAGAAAAATAATACTAAAGATAAGAGAAAAAACATATAAAGAGATATAAATCATGATAAATATATAAATATTATAATAAATCAAATAAATGTATAATAATATTATAGTTATTAAGGGTCATAAATAGTAATATATAATAAGGGGTATAAATGACTTTTATTTAAATAATTTAAACATGTCATGATTTAGTTTAATCCATCCATCACCGTAAAATTTTATCCAAACATGAGTTTAATAATAATCCATCGTACTTCACTACACTCCACCACCCCACCCTATATCCACCATTTCATACCACCCCTTCATTAGTTAATTCCCAAACAAAGCCTAAGAATTTACATTGACTAAAAGTTTTCTTACTAAATTATTACTAATGTGCATTACTCTATTTACTATACATAATTACTCCGATTAATAGTTCAGATGATCATATTTACTTATAAAAAAAGTTATCAAGTAATATAACTTTTATTACCAAAATACTCTTTATAAATATTATCATGTTGAAATTTATATTATTAAATTAGAATTTACAGATTCCAATCACAGTTCACAAGTTATTGTATTAAGTAATTAATTAATATCCTTCAAATAAAAGGTTAATAATATAATATTTATAAGTAATATTAATAATTATGATTAGTAAAACTTATTTTAATTAATAATTAGTGATATACTGATAGTAATACTATATCATAATATTATTTAAATAATATTTTATTAATATTAATTTATTTTTTATAGTATATTATTATTATATGTTATATTTTATATATGAAAGAATTATAAGGAGGAACATCATCTTCTCAAGTAGTTCAGATCGACTTATTTACTTATAAAAAAATACCAACTAATATACACTTTTATCATCAAAATACTCTTTATGAATATTATCATGTTCAAATTTATATTATTAAATTAGAATTTGTAGACTCCGATCACAGTTCAATACTATAATATTATAAATATTATTTAAATAATTCTTTTATAATATTAATTAATTTATAGTATATTATCATTATTATATGTTGTATTTTGTATATGGAAGAGTTATAAGGAGGAATATGAAAAATAACTATAAAGTAGTTCAGATTGACTATATAGTAAAATAAATAATATAATAATTATTATACTCAAGTAATTTTAAGTTTTTATCCTTCAAGAAGAAAGTAAAATATTTTCCATTCTCATATTCGTAAATATCCAGACATCACTGAATTTGGAGTGAAAAGAATAACTAAATATTAGCTATTAAACAAAGTGATTACTTTAAAAGTCTTAAACAATTATAAAATAGAAAGTAAATGGAAATTGTTAACGTAATCAGCGTTAGAAAAAATAAGAAGCTGACACAAATTGGATTTTAATTATTCCGAACCGGACCGATTAAAAGACCTGAAACCTAAAAACCGGCGTCCCGTCGCCGCTGCTCTGCGCTCCACGACCTCCATCTCCTCGCCGCCGTCAAGAACCCCTTGCTTTCTTGCAGTCTCTGTGAGGCCTCTAGGGTTCAAAGATTTGGTTGATCTCGGTCTCTCCACCGTCCACCGTTTCGTCGGATTCGATCGGAATCGGCGGGGAGCGATGGGGCGGAAGAAGAACGTGGCCATCGACGATGACGAGTACTCCTTTCCGGACGACGGGAGCGCCGCCTCCGATCCTCCCCAGCAGGCGCCCGAGAAGGATGGCGGCGGCGCTGCAAATGGCTCGAAGAAGAACAAGAAGGGTGGCAAGGCCCAGCGCAACAACGCTTCCGCTGCGGTTGACGATGGCGGGCGGCCGGAGCTTGATTCCTCGGTTGTGGCCGACGAGGACGACGAGCACGTCAACATGGTGTTCTCAGGTAAGAAGAAACCTAAATCTAAGAAGGGTGGTGGCGTTAGTGCCTTCGCTGCTCTTAATGCATTTGGCGAGGGCGGAGATGGTGAGGATGAAGAGCCTGAAGGGCAAGATCATGCTGAGGATGGGACGGACGGAAGCAGGGATGATGTTGTTGCGCAATTTGAAGCTGATCTGAAGAAACAACAGAAAAAGAAGAAGAAAAAGGGTGGGCGGTTCGCTCTGGAGGAAGAAGAGGACTTGGATAAGCGTCTCGAGGAATTGAGAGAGGCCCCGGCATCTGCAACTGCAGCGCCCATCGCTGCTGTTGTGGAGGATGAAGCCGAGGGAGATGAGATGGTAAATTTCGCCGAGGATTTGAAGAAACAGAAAAAGAAGAAGAAAAAAGGAGGGCGAGCTGCTGTTGAGGAGGAAAACTTGGATACTGCCATTGCTGAACTTGTAGAGGTCCCAGCACTGCCTCCTGTGACAGTAGAAGATGAGGCTGAGGCAGACGATATTGGGAGTTTCACCGAGGACTTGAAAAAGCAGAAAAAGAAGAAGAAGAAGGGAGGAAGGACCACCCAGGAGGAAGAAGACTTGGACAAGATACTTGCCGAGCTCGGGGAGGCCCCTGTTCAACCACCAACTGTGGCGCCAACTCCAACTGCTACTGCGGAGGATGAAGCAGATGGAGAGGACCAGGGAAATTCCATTGAAGACACTGCTGTATCCAAGAAGCAACAGAAGAAAAAGAAGAAAAAGGGTGGTAGGACTGCGCAAGAGGAGGAAGAGCTGGATAAGATCCTTGCTGAACTTGGTGTAGCTCCACAGCCGTCAGCTGTAAGCACTGTGCCTCTGCCTGCACCTTCTGCAGTGGAGGTAACAGCCTCGGGCCCATTGGACCAGCCAGATGCGGAGGAGAAGGATGGTGAAGTGGAAGGTGAATCGGCAGCTGCTAAGAAGAAGAAAAAGAAAAAAGAGAAGGAGAAGGAGAAAAAAGCTGCTGCAGTCCCAGCTGCTGTTGAGATTAAGGAAGAGAAGAAAGAGGAGGCAAAAGGGAAGATCTCTGATAAGAAGCTACCAAAACATGTCAGGGAAATGCAGGAAGCTCTGGCAAGGCGGAAAGAGTTGGAAGAGAGGAGGAAGAGGGAAGAGGAGGAGAAACTTCGGAAGGAGGAGGAGGAGAGGAAACGGATTGAAGATTTAGAGAGGCTTGCAGAAGAGGCGAAGAGGAGGAAGAAGGAAAGGGAAAAGGAAAAGCTGCTGAAGAAGAAGCAGGAGGGCAAGATCCTAACAGCTAAGCAGAAGGAGGAGCAGAAGAGGTTGGAAGCAATGAGGAAACAATTCCTTTCTCAAAATGACATTCCAATTGTTGATGCTGGTAAAGAGGTTAAGAAACGACCAAACTATGGGACAAAGAAGTCTAAGCCAGCCCAACGAAAGGTTTTGGAAGAAGAGCCAACAGATGAAAGCCACCAGGATGCCGCTGTACCTGATACAGAATCAGTTGTCGAAGATGCTATAGCTGAAGAGGAGTCCCATTCTCCAGTTGAGGATGTTGTGGAAACAACTGAAGTTGATCTAGAGACAAAGGACACTGTAGCTGTCGAAGATGATGAGGATGAAGATGAATGGGATGCGAAGAGCTGGGATGATGTTGATGTTACTTTACCTGCTATTAGTCCCTTTGCTGAGGAAGAAAAGGAAGAGTCAGTCTCCAAACATGTAGTTAAGAAAGCTACTCATCTTCCTCCTGAGGTTCCTCCAACTAAATCTAGTGTACCAGCAAAACCTGCTCTCAAAAAGGTTGCTCCTAAAGCAGCTCCAATGAATGAAATGGAGAAAGATAATCAGCAGGAAAACCAATCAGTCTCGAATTCCAAGACGGGAAAAGCACCTCCTCCGAAGCGAGATCTCAATCACATGGGAGATAAGGCAAAGAATAGTGAGCCTGACCTTCGTTCACCTATTTGTTGCATTCTTGGGCATGTGGATACTGGGAAAACAAAGTTGCTGGATTGTATCAGGCGTACGAATGTACAAGAAGGAGAAGCTGGTGGTATCACCCAGCAAATAGGTGCCACATATTTTCCAACTGAAAACATAAGGGAAAGAACTAAAGAACTTAAAGCTGATGCAACACTGAAAGTTCCAGGATTATTGGTCATCGATACCCCTGGTCACGAATCCTTCAGTAATTTGCGGTCTAGAGGTTCCAGCTTGTGTGACATCGCTATATTGGTGGTGGATATTATGCATGGGCTTGAGCCACAAACTATTGAATCTCTTAACCTTCTAAAAAACCGAGATACTGAGTTCATTGTGGCATTGAACAAGGTAAACTTACAGAATTGCTAATTCTTGATAATATTTTGTTTCATTTCCGAAAATATTGTTTCCTTTTTTAAACTAGATATGCGTCTACATGTATGGTTGATTGGTGTTTAATGTAAGGTGGATCGTCTCTATGGGTGGAAGATCTGTCCAAATGCACCAATAGGAAAGGCTTTGAAGCAGCAACCCAAATATGTCATAGATGAATTCAATATGAGGGTTAATCAGGTTATGCACATGCCATGTTTTTTCAAGATGCCTTTTTAGCCTTCAATTGGTAATTTTGCAAAATTCAAATATTTTTCTTCCAACAGATCATAGTAGAGTTCCAGGAACAGGGCTTGAACACAGCTTTATACTACAAAAACAAAGAAAGGGGAGAAACATTTAACATTGTTCCTACAAGTGCTGTCAAGTATATCTTCTGACATTGATTCTTCCTGTTCTTCTTGTTTTTCTTAAACTGAAGAAATCAAAATTACACTACTTGACTTTCTATGCATGTATTTCTGTGCTTGTGTCAAGTGGTGAAGGCATACCGGATCTTCTTTTGTTACTGGTTCAATGGGCACAAAAAACAATGGAAGACAAGCTTACCTTTGTTGATGAAGTGCAGGTTTGTTCTATGTCCTATTATGAGCCTTGATTTTTATTGCGTTTTGTTAACACTTGAGATATATTTTGTTATGCTCAAGGTTGTCAAACTCGTAAATCGGAGGTGACATGTAAATGCCAGGTGAACACGTAAAATGTGAGATTGTAGACACGCCCGATTCTACCAAATTAAAATTTGAAATTTATGTATATATTAATTTGAAGAAAAAAATGTTAATATTGCATAAAAAACACCATGAGTTGTGTAAGCACAGGCTATGAGGTTATCGCTTACACATTCAATGGTGGCAAGAATGTTCGCTAAGAAACTAATGTTTTAGAATCTAATAATTAATAAGCTAAAATACTGTAAAAGTGAGGTGATTTGACTTAGAAACATGATAAGTAATAAAGTAAACAGAAGCAAGCAGAAGAGCAGTTAGACTCGCAAGCAGAAGAGGCTCTCTTCTGCTTGCGAGCAGAAGATAACTCCCACCAGCTGAAAAGGGCGACCATTTCTGCTCAAGTAGAAGATGATTCCATCCTCTTCTGCTCGCAGCAGAAGAGAAAGCCAGCCCTCTTCTGCTCGCGAGCAGAAGAGGAGGCCCTCCACAGCAAAAGAGGTTGCGAGCGAGCGAGCGAGAGAGAGAGAGAGAGAGAGAGAGAGAGAGAGAGAGAGAGAGAGAAAGAGAGAGAGAGAGAGAGAGAGAGAGAGAGAGAACCAAAACGACTACAGCGGCATCAAGAGCGGCGACGAATGGAGGCGAAGTAGGGTGGCAATAACAGTAGCTCATGAACACAGCGGAGAGGGCCTACTTGGGTTTGGGATTTGGGGAAGAAATCTGCCTTTTAGCCTTACTGTGTGGGACCCATGATACCAAAAAGTAAAAAGCTGAACATGGTGACACGCATGTCCATGCTGGCTGAAATGAGTTTGCATGCGAATTAACTCGTTCTTTTGAGGTAAAATCATAGTCCGACTTTATGAGTTAATCCATGATTTTGACAACGTTGGTCATACTTCTTGTTGGTGTTATCATTTGTTAACTTTTTTAAGTTAATCTTCCTTTATTTCATATGTAGTGTACTGTGTTGGAGGTCAAGGTGGTCGAAGGTCTAGGAACCACCATCGACGTTGTACTCGTGAATGGTGTTCTTCACGAGGGTGATCAGATAGTTGTTTGTGGTATGCAGGTAAAATTTTTCAGACCTTGATCTTTTGTCAAAGTTTGACACCTTTTTTCCAGGTTAAATTCACTTGCATCTAATTCTTATTCAGGGACCTATAGTCACCAATATAAGAGCATTACTAACGCCTCATCCTATGAAGGAGCTGCGTGTAAAGGTGAGTGAATGACCCTGTAGTCAATATTGTGCCACAACTGTTTACGGAGTTAGCCACAAAGAAGATTATTTACTGGGTCAATGGATTCTGAGATTGCTCTTTAGTGGTGTTGTTTAAATTCTCTTACACTACAAAAATCATGTGCCTTTTTCTTGTAATAGACTATGAGACTGCATTCAGTTGTCTAGTCATTTGTCCTTTAGCCAACCTGAGCTGAACTGTTCCCCCTCTATTTATGAGATGTTCACCAGTGGGAACCTTTTTACCTTTTACCTTTTCACCAAAGGGTCTGCAACAATTGATTAAAGGGTTATTATAGTTCTGTAACAAACATCTGAAAAATATGAAAATTTCACATGGTATAAGCTGAATGATTTAGATTTATATACCAAAACTTATGTGTTGTTACTCTTAAGAGGGCCTATGAACTGCTTCATCAACCTTATAATAAGCTCTCTAAGGCCCATTAGGCCACAGAAGCAAATCATGAACTGTTGCTTTTGCCAGCATCAGAGTGTGTGATGATTTATGAAGTATGTATACTCAGCCTCTTCGCAGTAATACATCGGTTTGATTATATATTTCACACATTGGTCATACTGGCTGGCACCTCAACTTTTAGTCTATCAAGATTTCAGTACATATCTGTTGGACAATCTGTCAGAATTCAGTTAACTTTTATCTGCACATGTTTCATACTTCTTTTATTAATTTAACAATTGAACAAAGAGAATAAACCATAGATAATAGTGATTAGGTTGATGGTGAAAGTTGAATTCATATAAAAGCTTGTTTTGTTGAAAAATCACCCCATTAACTCGTAAAAAAAGCTTTGTATATTGGCTCTGCACTAATCAATGCTAAAATATGGAATGATACTAGGCTTGAATTCTTGTGTTATTGATGGATTTCTATGATTCTGATCTGACATAATACTGAATTCAGGGATCTTACCAGCATCATAAAGAGCTTAAAGCTGCGCAAGGTGTGAAAATTTCTGCACAGGTAAATGCCTTTCACAGCATGTTATTCCATAAACACTATCAGCAATTGTATCTGAATTCAATTTTTTGCTACCAGGGCCTTGAGCATGCCATTGCTGGCACGGCTCTTTATGTGGTAACTCCGGAGGATGATTTGGAAGATGTAAAGGAAGCTGTGATGCAAGATATGAAGAAGGTTATGAACCGTATTGATAGGAGTGGTGAAGGTGTGTATGTACAAGCCTCAACCCTTGGGTCATTGGAGGCACTGACAGAGTTCTTGAAGAGTCCAGCTGTTAACATTCCATTTAGCGATTTCAATATTGGTCCAGTACACAAGAAGGATGTGATGAAGGCTAGTGTTATGCTGGAGAGGAAAAAAGAATTTGCCACTATATTGGCATTTGATGTCAAAGTTATGCCTGAAGCTCGAGAGCTTGCAGAAGAGTATGGTGTTAGGATTTTTGTGGCAGATATTATATATCACCTTTTTGACCAGTTCAAGGCCTACATTGATAAGTTGAGGGAAGAAAAGAAGAAAGAAATTGCTGAGGAGGCTGTATTCCCCTGTGTTCTTAAGATCATAAAAGACTGCACTTTCATGAGGAGGGATCCAATTATTTTGGGTGTGGATGTTCTTGAAGGCATTCTCAAGGTTAGATGACCATTACAAAAAAAAAGATAGCATATTGCTCTGTAGTTTCATGTCATATATAGACACTTTTTGGGTCTTGGGTCTTATGGCTTTTAAATGTTTAATCCAGAGCTAGTCTTGTCATGGCTTATTTCTGATTTTTTTTTTCAGGTGGGTACCCCTATTTGTGTCCCTAGTAGGGATTTTATTGATATAGGGAGAATCGATTCAATAGAGATAAATCATAAACAAGTTGATGTTGCCACAAAAGGGCAGAAGGTGGCGATAAAGGTATGAAAACGATCACATGTCACAAAGGTTGTTTCCACATTTTGATGAGACCCTTCGAGTATTATAACCTTTACTCTGTTACACCAGATAAAGGCAACCAATCCAGAAGAACAACAAATTTGTGTAGGCAGGCATTTTGATGAGTATGATGAGCTTGTTAGTCACATAACACGGAAATCTATTGATATACTGAAATCGGATTATAGGGTAAGTATAATTGCATTCATGTCCCTTTTGCTTTGATTAGTCTGTACTTCTATTTCTCATATGATGTCTAGTCATTTGGGATAGAATTGTTTGGCATCTGGATGCTACCGATACGTCCTAGTATTCTTTATACATTTTACAGTTATATCAATGTCTGTTTATGATTGAGAATTTGAGATGATTATTTACTGTTAATGTGCTGGTTTTGCCTTTAGGATGACTTGTCGAATGAGGATTGGAGGCTTGTTGTAAAGTTGAAGCAGATCCTCAAGATATTGTGAATACCACATCTTTTGAGCATTCTTATGCATAGCACCACTTTGAACAGAGTATATGATGCTAATGCTCGAATGTCTATCAGTCATCTTCGTATTATGAGGTATCTAGGGGTTGATCTGTAATGCTCTTGCAGACAGTTTTGGGATCATCATAACACAAACGGAAAGAAGAAAAGAAAGGCTTAATTTTCTGTTTTTTCCCTGTTACTTTGTTTCATATTGCCTTTGAGCGACAGGTTTCTTATGCCATTCATTTGTGATGATCAGTAAATTTTGACATATATGATAATCGCCAAGGTGCACCAACTACGAACTCGGGAATTACCGAGTTGGTAACATGATGCAGTTTGTAAACTGTGTGCTTTGTCGCTGTTTTTTGTTGACGTGTGGCCTGCACATGAGAAGTTGATGTTGCGAATTGTTTGTAAGATACCATAATCTCCCAAATTGTGCATTTCTTTTCCTTCGTCATTCTTTGTTCTTCCTCTGTTTTCCAACTTGTTGGTATTGTTTCATCTGTTCTGCATTTGTTATGTTCCTTGTAGTTTTGGTGTGCTGATCATTTTATTTGGATTCCCATTGCCATGAATGGCCAATTGTGTACTTTAAAAATAAGAGGTAAATGAGGGTGCATAGACTGACTATTAATTTTAAATCAATTAATTGAATTTGATCTTATTAAAATGGGAGGACAATTAGATTTGACTATTGATTCAAAATTAATGACTACAATTATCTGCTGCATGATGTGTAACACCGTAAAGTTCACTTTACGTACCCTCATTTTTCTTGAAACATAATATCATTATAATTTCTTAATATTGATGTCATAATTCTCCAACCTTAAAATTGATGTAATAATTATACATGGATTGTGGATGATAATAATAATAATAATAATAATAATAATAATAATAATAATAATAATAATAATAATAATAATAATAATAATAATAATAATAATAATAATAATAATAA
>LTAE01001978.1:21922-48385 GCA_001647135.1 Pontederia paniculata | reverse complement strand
CCCCCCCCCCCTCTCGGTGCCGTTCTAGATCCTACATGTAGTTTCAAATGGAATATGTTTCATAATATTTGAATATGTGTAGATTGACCTATGAATTTTTTATTGACAATGTGCCAATTGTGAGATAAGGAAAATGATATTGGTATATTATATTGTCCAAGTGAAAGATAATTGATCCCAATATTGTTAATGTATCACGTGACAAAAAGTATTAATTTTTTGTAGTTTATATGAATCTATTAAGTTATGTTCTTAAGATGTTTATGATATATGTTTAATTACATGAATTAAGTTGTGCATTTAATCATCTCAACAATAATTGTTATGCTACATTAAAACTTGAACTGTCTATTTAAGATCTCACTATTACAATGTTCATAGTGTTATTGTATCGAAAATTCTATGATATTTGGCATGGCGTTATATATGTATAATTGTATTGATTTGATGAAAACATAAATAAAAAATAGGATTTGTGAGGCGGCAAAATTGCACACATGGAATAGCAAGTATACTAACCGTGCAAGTAATAAAGTTATGAGGTGTGTCGATTTCATGAGCACTAGAATATCATTAGCTAAACCTAATCAAAATTGAGGTTGAAAAAAAAAGTTTTGATTATCAAAATAAAAGAATACAAGAATAAAATAAAAATAAATGATCACAAGCTTGGTCGATGACAATAAGCTCATTCGGATGATAGGAATGATGTTATATCTAAACCACCATACTCAGGATTTCCTAGATCTAAGAGTGAATGAAATTTCTATTCTAGCAAAGGAATTTCTTTAGTTTTAATCCATCAATATTTTGGACTTGAATTAGCTATTAAGACCTAGGCTATATAAAGATGAACCTTCTCAGTTTTTAACCCCGCATAATTTCAGACCTAACACATTAATGATTTTTCTTATAAATCTGAGATCTCTTTCGATTTCTTTGAGATGACTACGCAATCTAGGGCTCTTCCGATTGTTCCCAAACAATTATTTTCATGCTCACGCTTGACCTAAATCAGTTCTAACACAGGATAACCAACATGCACAACCCTTCCTCTCGCATAAACATATCAAGCATGCAAGAAAATCACCGTAGATAAAAAATAATTAAGAGTAGCAATGAAAACTATCAGAATTATTCCACTAGATCAAAGCAAATAGAAAAGATCCAAAGTGGATGTTCAATAACAAAATCCTAGATAACTACTTTGATGATGGAGAGAATACAAATAATAATCATTTAGAATATATCATGAGGTAAGGAGAATACAAGTGCGCTTAGTCGCAGGTCTCTTTTGATTTTCCTTTGCGACTCTAGCAGCGTTCAACTCTTTCTCTGCAGTAAAGTTTGACTAAACACCTGGTGATAATCTTTCCAAAAGATCCCGTGTCATATTTATATAATTAGACTTTCATTCCTAGGGTTTCAGAGAGATATGTGCAATATACAGGGTGGCGACGCGGTTGACAACCCATAAGTATAACCTCACAATCATGAATCGGGCTACAGGGTTCATCATCACGATCGCTATGTTGGTTTAACGCCTGTGAGGTACTCCGCATAATACATGATCGCTTCTGTCGTGGCCGTGAGTAATCCCGTCACACCCATGAAATCCTTCGCGTAATAAAATCTCCCTGCAACAACGCTCGTGAATTATGATCTTCACACCCATTATAGTAATGGTTTCATTTGAGGACCTTTCTGTAGCGCCCGTTAAATAGCTTCTCATGGTCGTGAACTTAACGCTGCATCTTTGAGGTTCTGTAGTGACCTTTAAGTGACTTCTTACAATCATTAATTTGTTGTGATGCTCGTTTTGTGGTAAAATTTTGCTCTTTTCTTTCTAAAAAATGAAAAAAATAGAAAATTAACGGTGGTTCTTTATGAAAAATAAGTGATAAATAAATGGAAAACATGCATGGAATGAACGAAATGACGTGATAAATGACATGAAATGCATGACACCTTTTGCATGCATCAATTAACCATTGAGATTTCAGTTTTTCGTGAGAGTCGGTCAACCGACCGTAAAGAACTAGCTATTAATGTTGAGAGATGAATTAGTTGGAGTCCTTATAGGTGTCTTACCAATCTTCTAATCGGAAAAATGCCAAGAGAATAGGCGATCATAGGGGGTCCAATCGACCTTCTACTCGGATGAACGTTGAGAGGTAAGTCGATTGATCGACCTTAGGTGATACAATATAATTACACTAGCAAGTGCACTAGTGGTTCAAGTAATAAAGAATATAGTTATTCATCCTTTCCAAGGTTCCCTATCTAAGATCGAGATTGGGCATATGACTATCATCTTGTACTATCCATTACTATGTGAAGCATCATGATCAAGCTTCACCAATCATCATCATTTCTGAAAGCAATTTGGTAAGTTGGTTGAGCGACCTTAAATGATGCGATATAATTATACTAGCAAGTGCACTAGTCATTCAAGTAATAAATTTTGTATGAGTAGAGTGTCAAACCCAAGAGGACTGATGCAACCTAGCCTATCTAATTTTAAAAGTTGATAAAGCAAAAAAATTCAAGTTGTAGTAAGAATCAATTTTGTCCAAATAACAAAAAAATAAAAATAAAGTTAAATTAACTAGATGAGAGAAGATAGGATAACATCACATAATTTTTGGAATATTAGGGACTTTATTTTACCACTATGTCAGATTGAGTTTAAATTACGCACAAATTGTTCTAATAATGGACTAGAATTTGTCTATGTTGCGATTTCCTAATCAGATACAATCACCTATATTAAATTTAGATTAATTAGTATATTTAATTAAATTCACCCTAATCAATCTTAATTTAAGATGCACGAACATTGTCAATCTTAAACTATTAGCCACTTAATTGGTCTGTCTTAACAGCCACATAATCTAAACTCTCAAATGAGTAATCATGATTATGACATAAAGTGCTTTAACTTAATTTGAAGGATCAATTTCCTCACATGTTTATAAGGATGAAACCTAATTACACTAAGTAGTTAATAATTGGTTTCATAATTATCACATAGAAGAAAAACATTACAAGAAACATTCATGTCGTAAAAAATAATTCATTAATAAAATCCAATCTAAGATAGGGTTTAATAAATTCCATAATAGAAAACTACTCCATAACAAAAAAACTTGCACAATGAAAACTAAGGGAAATAATACAAATAAAAAGAAAAAAGAATAAGAAACTAAACTTCAACAATATCATTAGCAACACGATCTTCTACCAAATGCACTGTACTCATGTCCTTTTTATTGATTTCAACATAATTTCTTCAGCATCTGGTATTCAACATTACCTTCAAAAGATATTTGAGAGAAAAAGACCAAGGCTCTATTTATAGAATTGAGGGTAATTCATTTTTTCTAAAATTTAATTTGATCTCAAACTCCTCTTTCAATTAAAAATCAATAAAAAACGGTTTTATCTTGAAATGGACTTCACAACTTGATAATGTTGGTTGAGAAAATGGTTTGACTTCAATTTCTAAAATTTCAATTTTCATGGCCATGAAAATAACTATCGTGTCCCATGAAAATGGTTGTCACATCTCATGAAATCAATTTCACGATCAATATGAAACATCAACAATATTTTTTTTCATTTCATGCCTCGTGACAAGGATCTCAGAGCCGTGATCGAGCCTTTGAAAATGTTATTTTCAATTCACGACCCATGGAAAAGGATTTCACAACCCTGAAAATGGACGTAACAATCATAAAATTATCTATCACGACTGAGACTGGTCATACAAATCAACATCTTGAAATTGTGATTTTTGCTTCATTTTAATCTCGAATTAGGTGCAATTCTTTTATTGGCATTTTTTTTTCTTCGTTCCCATGCTCCCTAGACATAAAAAAATCAATAGATTAGGTAGTTTTTTCAAATCAAAATAAATAAAATGCAAAAACCTAATAAAATGATGCATGATATGCAAAATTTAATGAAAATGGATTAAATATGCTATGAAAAATATGTTACAGTCTACTACATCATTAGGGTATGTTTGACCGTTGAAGATGGAAATGGATGAACTAGTCAATTATGAGGCTCATGATGAATTAAGATATTGCACATGGCTACAAATAAGGATAGCTAAGTTCTGTGATATTATGAACAAGGGTGGAACCATGTGCCTACCGGCACATGCATTGTCTATAGCTATGTGTGTGTGTAGATTAATTATAACCAGTTAGTAGCACATATGGTATTGTACAACTACACCTAGTAGCACATATGATATTGTACAACATTGTAAAGGTGTACACAATTGCACTTTTTTTACCTTGTTCTACACAACTAATGAAGCCTCTCTCATGGCCCAATTATAAACTGGCCCATGAATCTTGACAATGTCTATTTTTTTTCTTTAGTTGACTATTTTTTTAGTCACTTGCCCTTCAAAATTCTTTTCCTATGTGTTGTATTTAAAACTATTATATAATTTTTTGCCTTTAATTTATTAATTTTTATGGTAACTCTTATAACAAATTATATTGATTGTATTGCCATCCATCTAATTTGTTTATTTTATTTCTTTGGCTTCTTGTACTTTAGATTTCTCGATTTCTCATATATTATATTTACAAATATTCATATAATTATTTATGAAAGATATAATTGATTAACTTATTCTTTTTCTTCTCTTGTCATAGTTCATTGATGTCATTCAGATAATACATAATTTCAAGCTTTTCTATATATTTACATAGTTGTTTGTAATATTATATATTTTTATAACATTTGAAGAATTAGCCATAAATCTTATTATGCATAATATTTTTGTTGCCAACATATTTGCTTTATGCTTGTGGCATATGTCTTTCTCTTGTTATGTTTTATTATTTTGAAGTTTATTTGTTCAATTTAAACTCAATGTTAAAATGTTTATCGTTAATCATAGTATTGAAAACATACAAGAAAAAATATCTAAAATTGATATTATCATATTAACCTTATTATATAGTTAGTTAGTAATATAAATATGGTGAACCCATTAAAAAAATTCTAGTTCCGCCATTGATTATGAAATTATACTCAGTGTTATTAAGTTTATGTTTATTAATGCTAATATTTAGTTTATGTTTATTCAAGTTATAGGTGAAAGATGGTTTAGTATCTCACAAGAATCGAATCGGACTTCAACACAAACCAAAGTTTTTATCAATGTAGCATCCTAAAGACCGTCTTGACGCGTGTCAGATATTGATTTGGTAGTGTGCGAGATGTCATTTTTGAGGTGCTACATTGATGGTATCAGAGTCTAATGAATTTATAGTTTCTTAGATCTTCTAGGACTAAGTCATATGTTTCTAAAATTCACAATCTAAGAATCCATGTGCAATTGTCAAGAGCAACCATTAAGTAAGGGATGCATATATGTAAATCCTTATGCGAGTCTTATGAATATGATTGAATTCTAGTCATATGATGGATGGTTGTTTATGTTAAATGAGTGACTTTAGGATATAATAGATGATTATTGAAACATGATAAAGGAACATGTTATGATTTATGTGCGTAATTCCAAAGGATGTTGGATCAATTTTAGCTATCCAAAAAATGTGGATAATGTGTAAGTGAATATCTTGAAGTCTAGATTCCATAATATTAAGAATCAAATAGTGGAGATGGATATAGGAATTTACAACTCAGTGACTAAGATGTTGTTAAGCTATTTCGAGCTGCAATGTGATTGATTTATGAATAATATTATAGATTACATAAATCAAACTAGAAATAAATATACATTAAATAGATAGATTGTTGTCTAAGATTTGAAAGGAACTAGAATCATTTAAATTTGTACAATAAAGTGTAAGTCATGAATATTATTGGTATTGTTTATCAAGGCATTGAACAAAAAAATGGAACAATGATATTGTTGAATTTCTTAAGTTAAAAATATGAAGTCATAAACTGTGAATCTCATATATTTGAATTCTTTATGAGTCCTTTAAAAAATTAGAATTACCAAAAAGTGATGTTGTAGCATAAGTCGTGATCTAAGGTTGGATGGTATGCAAAATCTATTAAGGTGCAAAATTTTGTTCTTCTTATTCGTATTTATCAAGCTACTGAAAATGAGTAATACTAGTTGAGGAATAACCATGAAGATGATAATTGACATGAAATTAACATTCCTTATTAACAAAATTGTGGTCTCTAATGTAGAGCAAGCCACATAATGAATGTTTATGTTTAAAGAGATAGACCATGAGTTTAATGAACATTACTAAGGATGCTAAGCATAGATTATGAAATGATGATTTCCTAATGATTAAGTATAAAAACTATTATGCATATGTTAAATGAATTATACATGATGATGCCTTATGCACATGCTTATGAATTGTGACTAGGCTATGTAAAAGAAATTAGAATTTTTCTTACTAAGGCTAAGGGATTGATGTGACATTATGACATCATAAGAATGAGTGATCATATAATTCATGATATATTGATAATGTTGATAGTGAGTACATCTTGCGATTGTATGTGCTCAAAAGATTGGTAAACGTATGATAAGAGAAGTACTCAAAGGAGTAAATCAAGATTAAACCATTAATTAAATGAGTTAATACTATTGTCTACTTAATTATGCCTAGAAGATCTAGGGTACTTTAACATCTTGTTAAATGGTGATAATGAAGTATAAGGACATTGATAAATTTATATGATCAAAGACATTCCATGAGATGGTGACTCTTTGTTGATAAAATTGTATAATGATTCAAAAAGAATATTAAAGATGAAGTCTTATTGAATGTGGTTATCTTGATACTTCCATATAGGATGGAAATGATTGATGCACAAAGATTTGAGAAGTTATGACATAATTACTATAAAGAATGTATAATTACAAATCATATGAATTATTCGAAATCGTATTAGTTATCAAGAAGAACTATGCGTAAATTTAAATTCAAAGAATGAAAATGGCTTCAATAGGAATTAACTGAGAAAGTGAAATCATATCATTAAGGAAATGAATGGGATTATATGATGGAGTTATATCTGACCATATGACAAGAATGGAAGCGAAAATGAATGCCAATGAAAATGAATACGAACTTTCTTGAATAAAAAAATAGCATGTACATGAAGAAAAGTAAGAGGATAATGAAAAATTATCTATCTTGCTATTTCAATGTTCTATCTCAATATTAATATTAAGTATATGATGATATTATTTGTCAATACAACAAGTACAATTTGATTAACAATGACTATTGACAAATTTTAGAAGATGTATGAGTGATGACTATTATGGTGGGGACGTTATTTTGACATAATAAAAAGGTCATTAAAAAAACAAAATGATATGAATCGACACTGGTGAGACCATAACATGTATTACGAATTAATGCGTCAATGAGAATGATTCGAGGCAACTTATTGCATATGGGGTGAAATGAATTGTTCCATGTGTTATTGGCTACGAGCATATGAAATCAAAGAAAGTGGAAAAGTTGGATAAATGTTATGTGCATGCTAATGAAGATGTTTCTAGAGTTAACATGATAATTATAAATGAAACATTAAGAGCAAGTGGCTAAAAGCGAAGTCTCTTGAAAAGTTGAGTTTCATGAATACTAATTTTTAATAGATAGAGTACAACGACTGCAATTATGACATACACTTGGATTTAAGATATAAAATTGTCTAAATACAAAACATATATTTATATTTTGAAATGATGATTGACTTCGGTATTATAAAGGACATAAATATCATTCATGATGAAGAAAATGATGCTTTATGATTAAGATGGAATTTATGGAATTAAAAGTTGACTTTAAAGTTAATGTAATAAAGGCATACCCTTATGTTTTAACCATATGATCGAGATAGTTGAATGTGAATGAGAGATGTGTATAGTGTCTTTAACGATTGTTGATGGAGTTGAAAATACATTTTATGATAATTTATTTTTATGATAAAATTTCAAAGAGAATAATAATGATCAAGTTACTAATGTTGAAGAAATGATCAAGTTATGAAAATAAATATCTTCTTATCGAGATCATAATGAATGGCTTATATGGATTAAAGTTTTCTCTTAAAATGATAAGGGTAGTCACTCCAACTCAAATGATAGAGTTGAAGTTATTGGACATGGTCAATGAATTATCAGAAAATATTAATAAAGTTGATTAATCATATGAAAAAAGGATAGAGTCCAAATATGAACTTTTAAGATAAATTGTAGGTAATGACGTTATCATAGAGAACGATAATGAAGGAATCATAATGAATTGATAAATGGCCAAAATTATGTGAATAATGATCTCCTTATCAAGCGTAATAATGTCTTAGAGTGATAACTTTAGATTATCACTCAACCTCAAATGATATAATTCAAGTGCTCGACATGAAGAAGAAATTATAGGAAAGATTTAAGTTTGATTGATCATATTAAGGAGATAGAGTACAAACACAAAGTCTTATATAAATGTGGATGTTCAAGATTTTCATATAAATAATAATGGCCGAGTATTAAGAAACAAGAAATATCTATGGTTATGAAATAAAGGTTTCACTAAATCCATTTTTCACCATGAAGTACACTTGACGTGTGTGCAAAAGAATGAATGACATTAAGCTAAGGTACAAATCTTATAAGATTATTTTAATAGAATGAATTGCATTAAGCTAAGTTACAAAAGAATGTAGCAAAACCTAAGCATTAAAAGTCCTTAAAATTAATTCAAACTCGAGGAAAAAATTCCTTTTTAAGGAGGGTCAATTGTAATATATGTAGAAAATTGAGAAAAAAAAATAGTGGGACCCATAGCCTCACTAAAAACCCATTATGTTGGACCTCCAAACCCACTTAAAGCCTATCTCTCCTTAATGTAAAAGTCAAACAATCACTCATCTCTTTCCCCTTGGATTATTTGCATATTTTTGTTACAATGAAAACTCAATCCAAGGCTTGAGATAAGAAAGTTCACCTCTATTGTTGTTCCAACAAAAACAAGAGGAGGAGGAGGAGGAGGAGGAGGAGGAGGAGGTGGTGGTGATGTTGGAAATCAAGGAATCAAGGAGAGAAGAAATACTAAAGGAAAGGAAGGAATTAGATCAATTGAGAAATGCGAGGGATACAAAAATATCTTATTTAGGGTGATTAGATAATGGATTGTTATGACTATTCTTGCTATGCCATTTAAGATTTGAGCTAATATGATAATTGCGAGTCTTGAAAAATAGAAATAAAACTAATACTATTTGTTTAAATTTTGTATCCTCTATTTGAACATAATTTTGAAGGAGTTATATTTTTATTAAAAAAATTATGAATTATATATGAAATCGCTACTTTGTGAAGGAATTGGTTTTATCTCATTCCAAATTATATGGTGGAAGTTATAGTCAAAACACTAAGACAAAACAAAACTATCTTGAAACATGTCATGACTAATTTGTAAAATGTATATTAAATTGTAAATTTATGGTTATGACTTAATATTTAGGTTGTAGATGGAAGCTCGAGGAGTTAAGAATTTCTAATTGATAATGTGTCAATTGTGACATAAGCTAAAAAATTATATTGTTATATTATATTAGAAAATGATAGATAATTGATACTATTATTGTTAAAATCTCATGTCGACATCAAGTATGAGATTTATATGAGACTATTAAGTTATGCTATTAAGGTTTCTATGATAGAAATCCAAGTACATGAATTGAATTGTCTATTTAATCATTTCAAGAACTATTGTTATCCCACATTTAAACTAGGTTTATATGTTATTATTATTGTTATTGTAGTTATTATATTGAGCGATAAATTGATTCCTCTATTAATCTTATGAAAACAAAAAAAAAGAACATAAAAAAGATTCACAATTGAGATATATGTTTTATCGTGAGAGTCGGTAAATTGACATTAAAGGAGGTTTGACGGGCTAGATGTCGAGAGAAGAGTTATTCGAAGACTTTATAGGTGATTAGACCGACCTTCGAGTTGGATGCGTGCTAAGAGATTAGTCGGTTGATCGACCTTAGATAAGGTCCGATCGACTTTATTGTCAATCCATGTAATTTAATTGTATTATATTATATAATTGATTCCATTAATTGCCACATCGAACACGAATTACATTCTTAATAGAATATGGTGTCAATGTATTGATATATTAATTGATTGGATTTAAAATTGGGAGGAGTATTTTCATATTGTTATCGACTCAAGCGTAAATGGTGAATTTCTAAATAGTGGATCCACGGGAGCAAAAGAGCATCTCATGATTTAGTAATCATATATGACGTCAAGTTATCCCAGTCTCCAATTATTGTTAATGGCTCACTAAGAATCACTGAACTGAACTTATGATTGTCATGTGATGATTGAGATAAATGATTAATAAAGCCTTAGTGACATTGATATTGATGAATCATGATTCCTTATTAACATTGACATGTGGATAACTTCATATAGGGACGACTAAAACAGAAGATGAACTTTCGAATATCAAATGTTAACGAATATGATAAAGGTGTAGCACTAAAACATTGTTACCGATATTGAACATTAGGAAGCTTAATGTTGTTAATGTTCGTGCCATTGATTATAAGATAATGAAGATGCTAAAGCTAAAGAACTTAAACAACATGCTGCTATTGAATTTTGCCATCATATCATTTATTATTTTATTGATGTATAAAGAATATGTTATTATTTACCATTGTTATTAATGTATATAAAGTAGTATATGAAAATTATTGCAACCTTACGCTTATGGAATAATTTGTCAACTAAATTGGATCTTGCAAGTAAACAAGGTTGAGTAATGATGGTGTTGTTCATGGTGGAGGGGTTGCACATGGTTAAGATAAAATATCGAGTTGTATGTCATGGCCGATTAGTCGATCTTTCCTATTTTCATATATTGAAGTCTTATATAATGAGTTATACTGCTCACAAATATGTTTATCCCAAGAACTTTGGATGTAACTTATTATGTTTAAGTTAGCATTGTGTGACCTTATATTGTTGGTCAATTATGAAATTAATTGTTCAGATTTATGTTATCGTTTAATGCCAAATCATTTACGATTGAGTTAATCATATAGTTTAAATCATATTGTTTATTATTGTATATATACAAGTTTTGCTGTCAAAGAGCCTTTGGCATCTCAAGAACTACCTCGACTCATGTCGAGTATTAGTACGATCATATGGAGGACATATTCTCGAGGCATTGCATTGTTTGACAAAGAAATCACAAATAATTCTAGGAAAGAAAGTCAGAAGCCTCACATGAAAAGTTTAGTGCACAAATAAAATAGTCAAAATTGCAAGAATGCAATCCAATTTGGAACATCTTGATTGATAACTAGAAAAATGTGCAACTACATCAGGAATTTTTTTAGAGCATGTTTCTTTGATATATTTATATGTACGACTAAGTTGACAAAGCTAGCAATTTTTGGGGAGCCTCTCAAATGTTTTGCTTGCAAAAAGTTTCAGAAGGTTTCTTCTAATTAATTAACCAAGTCAAATTAAAGAACATATGCTTATTCCACATTATATGGCTGAAGTCAATCAATTCTAGAGAATAAACAAATGCTTATGAATAGAGAATGTTTAATACGTATCAACAACAACTTGGATAATAAAAAAAATTGTCTTGGCGTGACAATGTTAATTCCAAGGATGATGAGCAGTTCCATAAGTTAGAGAAGTTTCATCTTCGACAAAGTAATCTTAACAATAACATTGCCTTCGCAGAGATGGCGGCCATGGAAGACACCAAAATTTCCAGCCAAGAGCACAGAGATCAATAGATCATAATTGGCTTCATCGCACTGGGTATCTTGTTCATCTTATTCGGAGTGGTTTGCAGAAGGCTGTGTCTCAGATACGTGCACAGCCGCGTGGTCGCACGCGCAGCCCCAGTGCGCATGGCCGGCCGTGCCACGTCCGTTGTCGGGACACCGCAGTCAGAAACCCGGGCAGGGCTCAGTCCGTCGGAGATCGCCTCCCTGCCATCCTTTCCTTATCGACCAAGCACTAATTGCAATGAACAAATCGAAAAGAACCGGCGTGAGTGTGCGGTCTGCTTGGGTCATCTTGCAACTAGCGACATGCTGAGGGCTCTGCCCATCTGTGGACATCAATTCCACACCAAATGCATCGACCCGTGGTTGATGTCCACCTCGTCGTGCGCTTACTGCAGGGCTGACGCCAAGCCGTCTTCAGCTGCGGCTGCAGCGGCCGCGTCAGCTACAGCTGGTGCGTCGTCCGCTGCAAAGCCACTGCTCAGGCCACTCGTCTAGCTGTTAGTTTGGCTGCGAGGCTTTGTATCATTTATTAACAGGTCTTGTGTATAATTTAGTACCATATCTCTATTTCTTTAGCATCATAATCATGTATGATGGTTTCGTTATTACAGATTTTGCATGAACAAAGTCTTAATGTTAGCATTGTTGGTTGAGCATTATGTATCGTATTAGATCTCTTACCAATAGGCAGAGAGAGAGAGAGAGAGAGAGAGAGAGAGAGAGAGAGAGCAATTGAAAGGCCATGCATGTCCTGTTTGCTTATCAGGTGCTGTAAAATTGCAGGAAGAAGACTTGGTTCTGAATCTTTTTTCACAGAGCACAAGTTCAGTTGAGAGAGAGAGAGAGAGAGAGAGAGAGAGAGAGAGAGAGAGCAATTGAGAGGGCATGCATGTCTTGTTTGCTTATCAGGTGCTGTAAAATTGAAGTAACAAGACTTGGTTCTGAATCTTCTTTCACAGAGCATAATAAGTTCAGTTGTTCAAATGTAATTCTGCTGCATTCATCAATCACCCCTTAAGAACTAACATTTTAGTTACTGGTAAAGAGACGCGGCTAAATTTCTTATCGGAGAAGGAGTATCGAGTACTTGCCATTAGAGACTATGGTAAAGCTTTTGCACACGCTACTGATAAAAATAAAGAGAACTGGTGTTCTATCTCCTGTTAGAAACAAGAAGCACGCATCATCTACTAAAACAAAAATTGAAGCATCAACTTCCTCCTCCATTACATGATACAAATCTGAATTACCAACTGAAGAATACTATCAAGTTGTGCAGTGAGAGTGAGTGCCTGTAGAACCACCTTTAGCGACATTGGCCATGTCTTCAGCTGCAAACGAGGACCTCCGCTGGTGCCCTCTGGTAGAGCTGGTCCTGGCGCGCCTGCTCCAGTCATGTTGCCATTTCTTGTAGAGATGTAAACAGCACAAAGATCAGGACATAATTGCACAATATTTATAGCTCAATCATATTGCATAATGTACGCTAAATCGACATAAAAGAGAAAAAAAATTCTCAAGTTTAATGCATGTCACAATGTCAGCAAGAATGCCCAAGAGTTTTAACAGCGACAAAAATCAGAAATAAAGAACTGAAGAACAAATGCAGGAATCTTAGAACAAACGAAGACGAATGATTTCAAAAGTTTCCGAACTCATAAATCTCATAGCAGTGAGTACCAACCTTGAAGGGTACACGCAGTTGCCTGCACCTGTAAACTCGACAGAACAGAAGCATGAGTTGTTTTGAAAGCTAAAGAGATTACAAACAACTGTAAAATGAGGATGAAATGGTCGTCGCTTACTTGGGTTGGTAGAGGTGAAGGTGGCGGTGCCGGCGAAGTCGCATGCAGAGGCGGCGGGCCCGTGGCGGAGGAAGTGCTGGAAGCACCTCCCTCCCTGCTGGATGGGCCCGCAGTCCGACCCGCCGAGCCCACACGCCCAGTCCAACGCCGCCTGCAGCGCCGCGCCCTCGGCGTCGCTCTTGGCCACGCACCACGCCTGCCCTTCCTTCACGCTCCCAACGTCGGAGCCGGCGCCGTGCACCCACGGCACAGGCATACAATGGAGGACCACAAGCGCGAGGGACAAGTGCGCCCAGCAGTGCGCCATTGATGGAGGATGAGAAGCTCTTGCCTGGTGCAAATTACTGAGGAGGAGGTGGACGGGGAAGAAGGTGAGGAGGAAAGGCACGAAACGTGCGCGAGGTGGTGGTCGCAGGCTTTTTGTGCAGTTCAAGAGTGGAAATGACTGGAATTGTTGTGGTGGCACTTTTGGCTTCCTCGTCTGCTTTTTTAGAATGAAGAGTTGGTACATGCATCAGTCAGGTCACAGTCACATTCTTCTGACACTTGTTGTTGTTGTTCTTCTTCTTCTTTTTCTTTTAAATAAATTCTTAACTAAGTTGACGAAGAAGAAATTTTATTATTTGTAAATGATTTACATATAAATTTTTATCTTATAAGATTAGTTTTTATACATGAATATTTTTATTTTAAGTTTAATTAAAAAATACTTAAAGTAAAAATAAATGAATAAATTTATCAATTTATTAAAGAATAAGAAATTTTATGATGAAATTAGTTAATTTAAGTTAAGAAATTAGTCAAAGTTAATTAACTTTATAGTGTTTAATACTACTTAATAAAATAAAATCTTAAGATGGTCTATGAAAGGGCCTTTCTACTTAAGTATAGCACTATATTATATATCTTTCTCAATTCGTTGTATATAAAATTTACGATGGACACAAAAAATTATGAAAAAAAAAACATCTTAATTTTTTTCGTGTTTTAATATTTTTGTAGAAAGTCACAAGCTCACATGTGGGGAATTAATATTTTTTTTCTTAGAGAAAATTTACTGGTGACATCCGATTTTTCAACTTTAACTAATCCAAATCCAAAATTTTAAAGATAAATATTTTGAAGTTTTTTCACACTAAAATTAGTCATTCATTAACTTAATATGAGTTAAAATCCAAAACTATTATGCTCTTTAAGGAAGTTATAAGTTGTTAAACCAT
Source organism: Pontederia paniculata (assembly GCA_001647135.1). Taxonomy (NCBI): domain Eukaryota; kingdom Viridiplantae; phylum Streptophyta; class Magnoliopsida; order Commelinales; family Pontederiaceae; genus Pontederia; species Pontederia paniculata. Next base: position 33,546 of record LTAE01001978.1, on the reverse strand, counting down.
CTGAGTTGGTCATCCAGTTAAAAGACTATCATTTTTTCAGTTAATTCAGTGGTATGGATAATGTGAATTTGAATATTAAAATCACAATTAGTAGTCTGCTGATATATATATAACTATGTGATACTAGGTCATTAATTAATCAGAGTAGGTTGGGCCTTAGATCCCTACATCATTTACTAAAGATATTATAGCATTGAGCTTTAATCTTTAAAGTAAATGACATACTTTAGAGCTAATAATCATCTTAAATTGATGACAAATGCAAGAACATTGATTACATAGTTTGTTGAGGCCTCACTCATTAAGTAAAATTGAGCCACTTGTTAAGACAAATTGACACAATAGAGCAGGTTGAATATACGCACTCTCAAGTGTCACAAAATGGTTTGCAAATGTCTCTCTCAACAAATTTCTATTGGGCTTTCATGCAGGGACTGAGGAGAATATGTTTATTCCAAAAGAGGCCCAATGTGAAGTGTCCCATTTGCATAGCAGTAAAACAAATGAGCTATGCATATAATGGCCATGCACCTGAACAAGTCCTGATAATGTCTCTAAAGCCTGCAATAATTGGCAAAATTTTCAGATTTCACATAATTCCATCATAAACTTAAAAGAATAAAGGAACTGCATCCCTTTAATTAATGCTATAACAACCAGACTCTGGCTGTGGATAGTGGGGTGGCTTCGATTTCAGAGCTCATTATAAACATATGCCACAAATAAACATCATGTCAGAGAAGGTTCTGCAAAAGCAAAAACACCAGTGTGCGGACAGTTCAAAGCAGACCTTTTCCTATTCTCTTGTGTAACACTCAGCAAATCTTGGCCCATTAAGATCTCATCTGATTCCCTTCAGTATTTATCAACATGCACTACATTACTAACTCTGGTAGCAAAAACAATGGACCTTCTTGTTTTCTGATATGATTAAATGCATCACATAGTCTCTGTGCAGCAAGACAAGCCAACTCAAGCAGTGGTCCTCCATTCTTTTCTGCTCACACAGTTCTACTATCAGTTTTTCTTCTGTATGTGGGCAATGGACAGTGAATCAGATGAGCAGGTTCCATTTCAGGGCAGTGATTTAAGTGTGGTGTTCTAATCTTCAATTAGGTGAGGCTTTTTCCTCCCTGCTCTGCATATTTGGTTTGTGGTCTTGGTCACTATCTTGCATGAATAGCATGTGAATGACCTACCACCAACAATTTTAGCTCTGCCCATTGAAAGCATTTTATCTCCATGGCCACATGGCATTCTCCTCTTTTGGCATGCCTCTTATGATGCTCAAGCTAATGTGAACCTCTACTTAAAAGAGTAGCTGGTGCCTTGCTGCCTGGCACACAGCTACTTTCCACCTTAAATTCCAGACTTAGTACAAGAACAACATTGATGATGTTACTGTGAGAGTCATTGCCACATGGGAAACCCAAATGGAGAGGTGATGCCTGGGGGACCAAGCATACATTTCTATGTTTCTGCCAAAGTAAAGTTAGCTTTCTCTAGGTGACATATAACAACAGGCCATGCCAATTATAACTCATAAAGTTAACTCAAAAGAAGCAGAAATTTATGATGCATAGATGTGTTTGTGTGTATGAATAGAACATCTTGAACCATGTGGTTTCTGGTCTCTTTAAGTATCCTGCACATCTGACTCCTCTCTGAGCACTCTTTATAGTGCGAATTCTTCCATCCATCAGCTCCGATTGGCAAAACGGAAAACCATGTCAACATGGTTTTTCAAGATAAACCTTGGAATATGATTCAAGAAGAGATTGCATATATCTTCCTGAAAGCAAGCCTAAATCCGTCGCATTACGGTTGGATTTCCTCCGAATCCTTGAATGCTCAATTACATAGTTGGGTACATGGTTTCTGAAACCCTTATCTGATTGTTACTGGTGGATTCTATTTCTAGTCATGTTCTTCTTGGCTTTTGAACATAACTATGCTTAGCCACAGCCTGCTTAATTGCTTATTGCAGAGAAGGCAGTTGGCCCTTTACACTAATATATTATAACACCTTGACTTGATCCTTCCTCAAACCCTTATCTGTTGCTGTCTGAAATCTGAAACTTAAATCAGAGATTGCGTAGAATTTGGAGCTCAGTCTGCTCAACAGATAACAACACTCGGCTGCTTCTTTTGCAGTGTTAATGTAATCAAATGCAAAACTATATGTTGCTTCAGTCTGTGTGTGTGTTGCCATATCTGCAATGAGTTAAACTGCTGAGGTACTCCTTCAAGCTAAAGCCTGAACAAACAGAGGCTTATAGAAAGAGTGAATCCACCAGAGAAGATTCTACCTATCTATGCGTTGAAGCTTGCAGAAACAAACAAAGATCTTTAGCACATAGAAGAGTGGATGGCTTTTAATTTGCATATAAATCTAATCCTGTGCGTCATGGATGCATCCAACAACTATATCTTGTTGACATCCACATCATGTGTGGCCAAAAAGGAATTGAGCATCCATGCACTGTTCAGAGCACGCAGGGGGGATTCGTCACATGCCTCCCTTCTTCCCCACTCCATCTTTGATCAGCGTAGTGGTACTGTACTTAGTTTGTGGTTGGTCATTGGACCACTGGAAAAGATGCACTCACTTGCTGAAACCATATGAACCAAAGTAAGATCTGATGAATAGATTTTACTCCATCACAGTGTACCAGAATTTTTCCAAAGTCCATTTACTAGATTACATTTATCTACCTTACAAAGTTTGCAAAAAGTAGAGGTGAGTTGTGTAACATGTAAGCTATATGATGTGTGAACCAACGTACACCAATGACTTCAAGGAAAGAGGTAGCCTCAAAGAACCCAAGCAAGCAACTTTCTACAAAATTATAAGTGTAATTTTGCAGTGTAATATTTGGTTTCTGTGATATAATATGAATTGGGTAAGATAATCTCTGATATGAAGATTTTTAGTTGCATTTGGGAATTCTAATTCTATTTTTTTTTCGATGAATAATCGGAACTCCGATTCCAATGTACTTCTGTAATTTAATTTACCATCAAATGCTGTAGAATTCTTAGTTATTTAGGAAAGAACAATAATATATAGACAAGGAAAAAAAAATCAAGTGCATCTAATTATAACAAATTCCTATTTGTTACCTATAAAAAGTAATGATATACTTTTAACCTATCTGGATTTCTTAGGAACAATACTTTGCTAATAATTGCCACTTATTTTTTTTAACCTTGTATGTGGTTTACCATTCTAGATTTCTTAACGAGTTATTCTACATCCATGCTCATGATTTCAAATAAGGCGAAGAACTTTTTTGTTGGAGAAAAGGAATGTTTAACACAAGATCTATGCAGAACAAGCTTTAATAAAAAAACAAAGATCAGTATTATGCATGTGATTTCTCTTTTTCCAGCGTGCAATCAATTTATTATACTTGCATTACTTACGCTACATACATTGTACTACATGATATTTTTTCCCCTTCCATTATCTTCTCGAAATATCAAAAACTTTTTATTCCTCTCGGGGTGAACCTAATGCGGGTCGAATGATTTTTAATTTGAAAAAATCGCCTACATTTTTGGTATATTTTTAAAAAAAAAATTATCAACTTTTTCATATGATTATTTCGGGCTCCTATATTTTGATATTTTTTTTTTATTTACAACGATTTTAAAAATATTTTATTGTATAAATTAACATCAACTACATAACATATATAGTAATATCGTTATTTTTTACTTATATAGTTTTATTAATATTTATTCCCAAAACTTATTCGTTAATCGTGTAATTTTATATATGTTGAAAGTTTTCAAAATATAATAATAATAATACATATATTAATAAAATTTTAATTATGTAACTCCATCGGACTCCTTAGATGTTTCTTTTAAATTTAAAAATCGACCTAAGTTTTCTTTCGAATCTAAAAAAATAGAAATTTTATGTCAGGTCGGTTAGATTTTTAATTATTTGCTTACACCCCTATTCCCTGTATATCTATATAGAATTTATGTATAAAACATGGAAGAAAACATAAAAATATATTATGTATCTATATGCCCCACCCCACGCACAAATTTTAATCTAGTTCCGTCAATTCTTATTAATGGATCCATCCCTACAATCTAGATATCTTTTTTCGGTAAGTTTCAAGCTATTGCTTTTATTAATGAATCCATACACTAGAATCTATATATCTTTTTTTCATAAGTTTCAAACGAGTAATTTATAAGGAGAAGAAGTTTTGACAATATCACATGTTTATCCGAATATGCTTTTGATATTGCATTAAGTTTATTTTTATTAACTTTTATGATCATAATATGCATATTTTTCACTCTATTTATTTTATTTTCTTTGAAATGTCGATCTATCCAAATTATAGTTATTTATTGTCCAGAACGAGCATGCATGGAGTAACGAAGCAACGATGCTCAAATTGGGGTCAAAATGACATGTTCAAGGATTTCATTAAACCATGGAAGTGAGCAAGCGATTGACACTTCATGACATAGTCTCTACATGTCATGATACTTTATGAGCAATAATGATCGACGTTTTATGAGTCACATCGATATATTTATCGAGTTTTATTGAGGTATTGAATGTTACATGATTGGATACATGTTGTTAACAAACAATGAAATTGACATCACAACATATTATCACAAGTTGTAAAATTTAATTAATGATATATGTCACGACATTGGTTTTGAAGAATGACCGTTCATAGGGTGTGATTGTATCATGAGCAGCTAAGAATAAAAGCCAATTTTTTTTTTATTGAAGCATGTGATAATGAACTAGTTATAATATCATATTTTTATTTGATATGATATTTGAGATTATATAAATCAATTTAGGATATGACCAACAACATAATATCAACAATCTTTTTGTTTTATATTAGTTGGTTGTATAATTTGTAACTTAATTTTTAAATACTTTAGTTAGATGTGTAACTATGAATGTACATAGAAGAAATGAAGAAATTATGATCTTTGATTCATCATGTTTTTAATTTATTTTCTAAAATTCTCATGATATCAGAGTAAATTATAGAATATGGTTGCAATTAATTGTTAGTGAAAGGTGTTGATACAATTTCTTCATTCTAAATTATCTATTATCGATCTGGATGTTACAATTAGTTGGTATTTGTTTTTCCTTTATTTTTTTCTCATTGAATATTGGATAATGGTGCCTCTATATACATGATTGGAAAGATCTTATGATTGATAAAAGTAATTGATAAATTTTAAAGATCATAATTCCAAATAGAAGTTTGTTTTTTTCTACTAGCAAGACTGACAACATTAAACTTGAGGGAAGTGTTACTTCACTATTTAAGTTCAAATGCAATATAATTGTGGTTGCTATATTGTTCCATGATTTGAATTGTCATGTAACTTTTCATGCCTTGTGTTTATACAAAACGATGCCATGAGCAAATTGATAGGGTTGGTGAGCAGCAAGGAGGCATTTACTTCTTGTAGAAAGTGGCAACATCATCATGCCTTAGTGCTAATAACTTAGTTGCAATGGAGTCATCACAACTTTGACATTTAAGGTCAGGCCATCTATCAAAATCTTTTGTTTCGGAGAATGTTTCTTTAGCATTTAATGATAAACTCAACACTATTTATGATATTTGTTGTCGAGCGAAACAATGCGACAATAAATTTCCAACAAGTTCTAATAAAGCTCAAGGTATATTTAATCTTGTCCATTGTGATCTTTGGGGACCCTGTAAAATACTGTCTTTGATGGGTGCTCATTATGTTTTAGCACTTGTAATCATTGGGTCTTTCTCATGTGTGCTAAGTCAAAAACCTTCATTTGTTTGTTAGATTTTGTAATATGATTCAAAATCAATTTTACTTGTGCATTAAAATTCTTCGTACAAATAATGGCATGGAGTTCCACTCATTAAACTTTTAAAGTTTTCTCTTTAATCATGGAATGATCCATCAAACCATATGCCCTTACACTGCTCGATGAAATGAATGTAAATATTACCATCTTTTAGATATAGCCAAGACACTACTTTTTCAAGCATCCCTTCCTATTAAATTTTGGGGTGAAAACATTCTAAGTGTTGCATACCTAACAAACTACCTTCCTTCTATTGTCTTAGGTGGTAAAACTCCATACAAATTACTTTTAGGTCATTCTCCCTCATATTCTCATTTGCATGTTTTTGGTTCTTTTATGTTATGCTCATGTACCTCTTGCACAATTACGAAATAAATTTAGTGATTGTTCGAGAAAATATGTTTTGATTGATTAATTATCATTTTGTCCAGCAAGGTTGATGCCTTGTTTGATCTCATAGAATTTCTTTTTCGTATTTAGAGATGTGAAATTTGATAAGTCATTTTTTCCTTTTTCCAATGATATCACTACTCCTTAAATATCTCAAGTTAAGTTATTAATTAATCCTAGAGCACCTATATATGTTAACAACTCCAGCCATTACTATGTAAGTTGTTGTTCCTCCTATCCACCTATCAACAATTTGGATATGTCCACTGATCTATTTTTTGATAGTCAACTTTACTAGCATACATGATGAGTCACTTGCTTATGATGCCAAAGGTGAGCCCATTACTTTAGTTTCTCAACATGATATATCATTGCACAAGCCAACCCTCGCCCATCTAGGACTAAAGTCAATCCCTCATATTTAAGTGATTATGTTTGTTATTATTTGATGAGCATTCACCTTCCTCGTTCTTCACCGAATTGCTCAGTTCTTCTAACACTAGGTACCTTCTTTAGAACTATGTTACTAGTGTTTATTTTGTTGTTAGTTAAAAGTATTTTTCTTGTTGCACTATGCAATGTTCATGAACCATCATATTATTATGAAGTTGTACATGACCCTCATTGGTGAACAACTATGAATGAGGAGATTAATGCATCAACCACCAATGGCATGTTGAGCAAAAATATACATGTTGCACGCATTCTCAATATTTTGAATTATTCATGCATTACACTCAGGATATTTGATTATATTTCATTCATGAGTTAGATTCTACCTAAGTTTGTGAATTTTCAGGACAGAAGTAGTCTGAACCTCAATCGAAAGGGTTGGCAGACTCAACTTTCAAAGAACCAAGTCAACATAGGTTGCATCAATATACAAAACCGGTCATGTTGCATGATAAAATGACCCATGTTCACTCACATACACGTTGATTCGTCTGTTTCGAAGGCTAATATGAAGTTGTGTTTATTTAAAACTCCGTGCAACCGTTAGGTTAAAAGCATCATCTCCGAATGCTCACCTATAAAGAACACATTATATCATATTTCCTCATAGTTTTCTGTAGATTTTTTTTAAAGAGCTGAAAAGCCATCTTTTGGAGGAGAAGCCTCATATCAATCTTGAAGACTAGAAGATGACTATACTCCGAAAGAATTTTGTTTGTCTTCTTCTTATTATATTATTAGTCTTGATATTGATTTTGTTTAGGAAAAATATTCTACCGAACCCTATTATTTCTTGAATTGTTATTTTTATTCTAAAATATTGTGAACTTACATCGTACTTTTAAATTATTATTAATTATTCAGAATTTTCATTAATTTTAATCGCAAGATACTACTAACAAGACCAATTGGATTTCGGATTTCTAAATATATTACTCTTTTCAAATGAAAATGGGGCCATTTTCTGAGAGGAAACGACCCATTTTGTTGTCTCGTGTTTTGGTTGTTCTCGAGTTGCTACGAAGCAGTCAATTTTCTGAGGAACGTGGACCATGTTCATAATATTTTTCGTTATTTTCCGAGATCATTTGGTGTGAGTCTTTCTGCATTTATCTGGTTCAAAATTTGCAGATTGTGGATTGTTAATCATCTGGTTCGAAGCTTAACAATTCAGAGTTTGTTGTTTAATGCATTTTTCTTATATTTAATTTGATATTGATTTGATTCAAAACTTTCTCAAGTTAATATTAAATTAAAATTAGTAGGACATATGGTTCAGAGTCCTATATTTTTAGCACAACTCTATCATCACAATAATTTCATATTCAATTTAACTTTTATTTAAAGAGACAATTTTGGGGAGATAAATTTTAATCCTAATCAAACTATTTGTGTGATCATATTTTATTTTATTTTCTTTTCGTCTTTTCTATCTTTTTCTGGTCTCATCTTTTCTTTATTTTTTCTTAAAAATATTTTATTTGGATTTAAGATAAAGTTTCATAATTTAAAATTTATCAGTCCTCGTGGGTTCGACATCCTTCTCATCACTTTATTAGTAGTGCATCCAGTATACTTGCTGAAGTTTTTCGTGTGATATTTTTTGCATCACATATGGATATTAAAGGATTTACCTCAAGACAAATGTTACATTGGTTGTAAATGAGTATTTATCAAATGACAAGTAGTTGACAGTGTCAAGCGTTATAAAGCTTGTTCAGTTACTAATGGTTTCACTCAAGTAAAAGAAGTTAAGTACAATAAAACATTTGCTACAATAGCTAACCTTGTGACTATTTGTTGTTTACTCACCCTTGTCATCACTAATCATTGGATTATTTATTGAAATGAATGCTCATAATGTCTTCTTCCATGGTGATCTAGATGTAGATGTCAATATGTGATTGTCGTTTGGTTTTACTTCAACAACTAAGAATTTTGTGTGTCACCAGGGAAGATCTCTTTATGGTCTCAAGCAAACCTCACATAATTGGTTTTCCTAGCTAGTTAATGTTGTACTTAAATATGGGTTTGTCCAATCGAGCGTTGATCACTCTCTTTTTTGTTTATCAACAAGGCATTATATTTTTTGGGATTGTTATCTATGTTGATGATCTCTTCTTGTAAGCAACAATGTGATATTTTGTTCTAAACTCACGAGATATCTACACTCTTGATTCCATTTAAAGGACTTGGAATTTATGCATTAGTTTTTGGGGATCCAAGTTCTTTGCAAGGATGATAGCTTGTTTCTTTGTCAACAAATATGCACTCGACATTCTCACGGAGTGTGGACTCACCTATTGTCAATCCTCTACTTTTCCTATGGAACAATGCCATAATTTGGCTAAAAAACCAAATTCTCTTCTTGATCGCTATCGTTGCTTAATTGGTCAGCTTTATATATACGATGCTCTTTTCACTCTCTCCTGAGGTTATGAGTGTGCCTACACAATAACATCGAGATGCCGCTCTCAAAATTCTTGTTATATTAAATTATCCTTGGGATCTAGTATTTTTATTCATTCATCTAGACGAAGACCTTTGACTGGTTCTTTTTCACTTTGGGCGGTAGTCCTATCTCATGGAAATCTAAGAAACACCCCATTATTTTAGATCGTCTTCTAAGGTTGAATATATAGCGCTAGCTATGATGATTAGCAAATTAATATGGTTGCAATTGCTTTTGGCTTCTCTAGATGTTTTTTATCTATCTACTCATGATAACCTTTATGATAATAAATCAGCCTTAGAAAATACAGTCAATTTGTGTTTCATGAGCCCACAAAAAAATAAGATTGTCACTTCATTAGAGAGTATATATTAAGTTCAAACACATTACAATGCTTTAGTCCACGCATTTTCAATTAATCAATATATTTATAACAACTATTGGACGTGACGGTTTTCACTTTCTTTTGCGCAAATGGACATTTTCGATATCCACACTCCATCTCAATGCGATGTTTTGGAGCATGCAACACGCCATTTAGTTTTAATGGTCATATATTTATTTGATATGATATCTGAAACTATATCAAAATTCAGTTTTGGATATGACCAATAAATATTATCAACTATATTTTTGTTTCATATTAGTTGGATGTATATTTTGTATGTTTCTTTTTTGATACTTTAGCTAGATGTGTAACTATTAATGTACATAGAAGAAATGAAGAGATTAAGACATTTGATTCATCATATTCTTTATCTTCTTTTAAAATTTTCAATTTTCATATGAAATGATTACATATTGTGATGAATCTTCACAAATTGTAAGTCATGATTTTGATATATTAAGTTGACTTCTTATGAGCATAATGAAGCTTATTGTGAGTCATGGCATACATAAAAAATCTCATGTTTTGAGTTAGACTTAGACTTTCTTAGACAGTCTTAGGGTCAAACTCATATGATATATAAGACTAGATAATTTCCTAATAATAAAGAACAAATTTAAGCCTTGAAAATTGTCAAAGCAGTTCTATGTGATGTTATAAGTACTAAGCGAAAGTAATTATCTAATCCCAATAGTTGTAGGTGATTTTTTTTCTTGAAAATAATTTAATCTAAATGAAAGAAAACATAAAACTAAAATAAAATAAAATACAAAAAGATTGTAAACTAACAAACACTAAGAATATGGGCAACAAAACGTTAGGGTTTAACTTCACTTTCTATCAAAGTAATTTGAATCCATAATTAATAGAATGCAATCTATGATATATAAAGTATTCTAAAACCCTATAAAAGTAAAATAACTCTAATGAGATAATATGAGTCGAACTTGTGTAAGATGCATGAATGAGTATTTACTATGTCAATCCTTTAAAACAAGTTAAACTAACACAACACCAAATGTATGCGCTCCTCGATCTAAAAGATTACATGCATCAACACATAGTAAAAGATCACATATAAGTAAGAAGTCAAAAGTTAATCACTTCTCAATATAACTATGGAGTCAAAAGTTAATTTGCTTATTATCCATTCAACCAAATGCCATTAAAATAAGAACTTACTATAATCAAACACCTCTATTTTTTTAAGTTGAAACTGCATAAATACTGCTTTTTTGCATTTTATGAAATTAAGGAGTATCAAATTCTCCAACCAAAATATTGTTTTTTGATACTACACTTAATTTCATTTTATTTAGTATTGTCTATGTGTTGCATGATTATTGTAATATCTCAGATTTTTTAAAATAAAAATAAAATAAAATAAAGAGGAGATAGATAGGATAAGGAAAGATATAGTTGGTTAAGATTAGGAAAAGAGTTTGAATTGAAATCAAATTGTTATATTTCTTATCAATTAAATATTCCTAATCTTATGTTGACTATGTTAAAAGAATCCTAATCATATGAAAGATTAAATTATAATCAAATACAAAGTTATTCTTGAGAGTCCTAATTGTATTCGAACTCCATCTAAGGATAAATTTCTCTTCCCTATAAATAGGACCCAACCCCTCTCCTCTCATCCCATAATTTTCTCTCCCTCTCCTCTCTTTCTCTCCCTCTTCCTTCTCTCTTCTCACAGGGTTAGATCAACTTGGAGTAGGAGATCAATGACAAGGAAGAAGATAGGTTGGCTACAAAGGACGGTATGTAATTGTGATTATAATTAAGATTTTCTGTATGTAATTATGATCATAATTAGGACTTTAGGCATGAATTTGATATGATAATCATAGACTAGATTCTGGTTTTAAATCTCTATGATGTTTATGCCCTAGAAAGGATTTCCCCTACATGAGATGGATTGATTAGAAATAAATTAATAGATGATGTATATGATGTAGATTTCAAGGCTAAAAATCGTAGAAAACGTAGTATAATCGATCTCCATAAAATAATATATATATAGTAAAAGTTTCGGATCTGTTCGGAGAAGGAAAAAGGGGGCGAAACTCGTC
>LTAE01001978.1:0-21412 GCA_001647135.1 Pontederia paniculata | reverse complement strand
TATGATCATTTACATACTGAGTGTCAAAACTCACGGGAGGTTCATCTCCCCTACAAATTCAATTTTGTAGGCAAATATGTTCAAATAGATGATGATGGCACAGCGATAGCATGATGGTGTTCGTGATGGATGGCTTGCACATGGCATAGGTCCTGGTCATAGATTGAGGATTGGCTTCCGCATTGACATGTACTTAGTGTTGACCAGTGGATTGGTCAAATGAAAGCCACTGATGTATGATGGTAGCGTCTCCAAAGTCAAGATTTTTGCCAGGTGGCAATGTCTGATTTTGGGGGCGTTACAGATGCTACCACTTAATATTAAAATGGGGTAAGGGCTCAGCCAGGGGTTTCATTGGATTTAAGTACACCCACTAAAATTTGAGTTAACTCTGATATTTACTAGCATCTAGTGACCCTCGAGCTAAGTGGATGCATTGATTTTATTTGTTTTGACGAGGGTTTGAAACCCATCGATTTCATGATTTTAGTTTATTTTATGTTTTTTTAATTCTTAGCATTAGCTAAATTTAATATTTTTATGTGTTCATTAATTTCATTAATAAATTGTGTACTACATGTTTCCAATTTATTTTTTTTTTTTACTTTGAATTCTTTATCACATTGATTTTGTATTTTATAATATATTCTCCCCTTTTATCTAATTAGTGGCAAAAATGGTACTAGTAAATATTCTATTTCTTTCCAGTGTTCATAATTCTTTTTTATATTTATTTGTATATTTGATCACCTAATCTAGTATTGATATTATTATTTATTTTTCAGACATTTTGATGTATACTTTGATGGTTATCTTTTGTGTTATCTTCTTACATCCTAACTTTTTGTTCAACTTATGTATCAAACTTCTTATATATTTATAGTAAATATTTTTTTTCTTTTCATTTAGCTAATCTTTAATATATTGAAGTGACAATGATAGTAAAAAGTCATTATATTTATACTTTAATAAATACAATTATTCTTCAACTAAATTTTCATTTCTTAAGAAAGATAACTAATTATTTTATATTATCTTTAACAATAATTCTTATATTATTATTACAATGTTGACCTCTAATAATTCTTGCTCCTTAACTAAAAAGGAGGCATTCTAGTGTCATATGAAGAGCTCTATATAACATTTATATTTTTTATTTATTTACTACATAACAAGCATATTTTGGAAACAAAATAATAGTCATAACAAGCAGATGGTATAAGAAAAAAAAAACAAATGTGGAAGATATTAACTTCATTTTACTTTTTATGAATCCATATCCATCAGCAAGTATCACATTCAAAGATTGAAATGTCAAAGATTTTTAAAATCTTTTCAATAAATGTGATTTTCAAAAGTACCTATCCTTAGAAGTCAACTTATCAAAGTAATTTTTTTATTTATTACACTTCCTTTTAGAGTAAACATATCGTTCAAAGCAGAATCCTACAAATATTATCATAAAATCTAGAAGTTGCATTTTCAGTTTTTGTAATTAAGGTAATTGGATCTCTTTTCAAAATCATGAACCCCATAATTAACTTTAATTATGGATTTAATGAACGTACGTATAAAGCACTTTCCATGTTCCATGTGAGTGAGTTTCAAGTGACTTACTATCTTTCTTTTTTTCAACATGTTTCGTTATTTAACTCATGGTATACTTGGTTGGAAACTCCTTAAGGGAAGGAAATAGGAAATAAAATTATGGAAATGAAATAAAGAAAATAAAAACAAAAAATTAATTTTATTTGTATGACCGACTAAGAGAAAGAGAGGGAGAATATACGTTATTATTTGAATGAATCTAAAGTATGTATTTCTGTTTATATATTTAATTAATAAATATTAATTAAGAATATTATTATGAAGGTAAGTAAAGAGAATATTCACCTCAATATAGAATTATCAAAACATGATTAAACATCTATTCTTCTTTCTCTTCTTCATCTTTATCCTCATTTCCAGCCAAACAATACAATAAATATTTGAAAATAACTACATCTATTTTGAAGACTAATGATTTTCATGAGTTCTCAAATTTAAAAATAATAAATATAATTATTGTCTATGAGATTTTAATCATTTCTTGAGCATGGACCCCCTAAATTATAACCAACTAAAGATGTTAAGAAATAAAAATAAAATGATGTATAAAGTCGTTTGATCAACGAGGTTATAAAATTAGGCCCGAGCGTACACCCGGATAGACTCAGATCGATCAATTCGAACCAATTAATCCAGACGTTCAATTAGTTGATATTAAATTAATGTAAAATAATAAAATGCACATAAATGTATGATAACGACATGTCACAAGTTCACACAGAAAGTTTACAGTAACATCAAATTTGTGTTCTACAAAGATAACATTACAAGATAATTAGTCCTTTTATACATAGAAAATACAAACTATAATTTGCAAGTCCATAATTGTTTTCTCTTTCAAATTATAAAGCATCATGCTTTTCATAAATGATCTTCATATCAATGAATAGAATTCAAATTATACCCTCGATGTTTAAAATTGTTTTCTTCCCTATCATCTTAAACAAAATATAAATGAAAACAAATATGGATCCACTCAAATGACACTTTTCTTCAACATTTTTTTCCATATAAATATAAATAATTTTCATATTAATAAAATAATTTTCTCTAGGGTCGGGGTTCACTCAATCAGGTCGGCTAAATCCATGAGATTGAATAAATCCAGGTTTGTTCAAAATGCGTCAAGCTCCTCTTTGGGTTAATAATGGCCATGACTCAGTTTGAGCCCCGAACAAACCCCGAACAACAGTCGAACTATTCCGACCAACCGAGCCGACTTTACGACCTTAGTTTGACACATCTTTCATATGATAAGTGAATTAAATCCTAAATTAATTTTCAAAAACAAAATAATCCATTTTATATGGAGATGTATCACGTATAGGGGTGATAATGGATCGGGTTGGGTCATGTTTGAGGTAAAATTTGACCCGACCCAAAAAAATCAGTTAAGACAAAAAAATTGAAGCAAGACCAAATTTAGATTTACTTCGAAAAACGTCAGGATAGAAGTAAGAGAGAGTTAAAGAAAAGAAAAATGTAGATAAGAGATAGAATGATATAAAAATATATATATAAAAGTAGAATAATAGTTATTGTTTATATAAATATCAACATTTCTATAATTAAGTAGATAAATAATTTGTACACATTTTTATATTTTCAGTTCATTTAATAAACTACTACGAAATAATTTTCATAAACCTAGCCAAATATATTTTTATTTTCATACATTTTAGAAAATTAATTAATAACCTAGTAAAACTTAATGGGCTAGAAAAAACTAATTCTTCATTTGGCATGTACTAGCGGTTAATAACGAATATCGATTAGCGACAAGAGATTAGTGATTAGCGGTAGCGAGTTAGTTATTAAATTTAACAAAAATATTTGGCAAATGCAGCGTTTGAACCAATCAATAAATGTAAAATGATTAAAAATGGTACAAACAATTATTTAATAATTTGCATCAGTAATGTGTCATAAATTTAATAACACATATTTTAACTATTTTAATATTAATAAATAATAATAAAATAAATAGCTAATCAAAATAATTTATAAATTAATAAAATAGTAATAAATAATAAAGTGATCATGTAATATAAAATAATAAGTATATCATACAAATAGTAATTAATATTAAGATATTTTTGAGGGTATATATGAAAATAAATTTTAATACGCTTGTCGCTACCCTAGATGTTAGTTTGTCAAGCATTTCAAAACGCTGAGTTTCAAACGTTTGTCACTATTATTAATTATGTTTGCCAGACACCTTAAATAGCATATTGACTTGGTCAACACGCTATACGCTACTCTAGACGCTATTTTAAAGGCATGCCAAATAAGGTCTTAGTGGTTGCACACAAACACCAAAGAAAGAGTGAAAAGCTATCGTGATTGAAGCTTTGAAATTAAAAAATGATGAAATTTTGAATTCCTTCTTGAAACCTCGAGAATAATAGGAATTTATTCAAAGTTTTTATATAATTATTAAATGTAATTTTGTGTTAATATATTTACTATATTAATTATAGTTAATAATGTTATTAGTTATATATTAAAAACAAAATAAAAGTACTATTATGATTAATTATTTATTTTTAAAATTTTATTTTGGATTGTATACTATCATAATATATATATATATATATATATATATTTGTATATTAATTATTATAAATATATTGTTATCATTTAATAAATTTTTAATGTTTTTTATTTCTTATTATTGATGTTGTCTAATCAATATTAGTTAATAATATAATTATATATATATATATTAAGTTAAATTATTACAATAATTTTTTATCATCAATATTTAAAAAAAATAAAAGTATCTTTCATTATAATGTCTTATTATTTTAAATTGCTTATTATCCATTCAACGAAATGCCATTAAAATAAGAACTTACTATAATCAAACACCTCTAATTTTTAAAGTTGAAACTGCATAAATACTATTTTTTTTGCAGTTTATGAATTAAGGAGTATCAAATTCTCCAACCAAAATATTGTTTTTTGAACACTTAATTTCATTTTATTTAGTATTGTCTATGTGTTGCATGATTATGATACCACTTAATATTAAAATGGGGTAAGGGCTGAGCCATGGGGTTTCACTAGATGTAAGTGCACCCACTAGAATTTGAATTAACTATTATATTTACTAGTATGTAGTGACCCTAGAGCTAAGTGGATGCATTGATTTTATTTGTTTTGACCCAGGATTGAAACCCATTGATTTCATGATTTTAGTTTATTTTATGTTTTTTTTAATTCTTAGCATTAGCTAACTTTAATATTCTTATATGTTCTTTAATTTCATTCATAAATTGTGTACTACATGTTTCCAATTTATTTTTTTTTTACTTTGAATTCTTTATCACATTGATTTTGTATTTTATAATATATTCTCCCCTTTTATATAATTAGTGGCAAAATGCTACTAGTAAATATTCTATTTATTTCCAGTGCTCTTAATTCTTTTTTGGGTTTAATGTAAGTGCTCCCTAGTTAAGTAGGGAGCATCATATTACCTACATCTTCAACCGTTAAATATAAAGTGGAGATTAGATTTTTTCTCTCATACTTTTTTTTCTGTCTTCTATATCTATCCACCATACATTATACATCCTACGGTTATAAATGTAAGTAGGTGGGGAGCACCTCCATTTTTTCCTTCTTTTTTTATACTTGTTTTTTATATTTGATCACCTAATCTAGTATTGATATTATTATTTGTTTTTCAGAAATTTTGATGTATATTTTGATGGTAATCTTTACTGTTATTTTCTTACATCCTAACTTTTTGTTGGACTTACGTATCAAACTTATTATATATTTATAGTAAATAGTTTTTCTTTTCATTTAGCTAATCTTTAAAATTACTTTGTATATTGAAGTGGCAATGACCACAAAAAATCATTATATTTATACTTTAAGAAATACAATTATTCTTCAACTAAATTTTCATTTCTTAAGAAAGATAACTAATTATTTTATATTATCTTTAATAATAATTCTTATATTATTATTACAATGTGGATCTCACATAAGGAGGCATTTTAGTGTGATATGAAAAGCACTATAGAACATTTATATTTTTAATTTATTTACTACATAACAAGCATATTTTGGAAACAAAATAATAGTCATAACAAGCATATGGTATAAGAAAAAAAACAAATGTGCAAGATATCAACTTCATTTCACTTTTTATGAATCCATATCCGTTTAACTTAGCAAGTATCACATTCAAAGATTGAAATGTTAAATATTTTTAAAATCTTTTCAATAAAAGTGTTTTTCAAAAGCACCTATCCTTAGAAGTCAACTTATCAAAGTAATTTATTGATTTATTACACTTTCTTTTAGAGTAAACATATCGTCCAAAGCAGGATCCTACAAATATTATCATAAAATCTAGAAGTTGCATTTTCAGTTTTGGCAATTAAGGTAATTGGATCTCTTTTCAAAATCATGAACCCCATAATTAAATTTAATTGTGGATTTACTGAACATACGTATAAACCACTTTCCATGTGAGTGTGTGTCAAGTGACTTACTATCTTTCTTTTTTTCAACATATTTCGTTACTTAACTGGAATTTGAGAAAATAAAATTATGGAAATGAAATAAAAGAAAAAAAATAAAAAAAAAATAATTTTATTTAGATGACCGACTAGGAGAAAGAGAGGGAGAAGATAAGTTATTATTTTGATGAATCTAACGTACGTATTTATATATTTAATTAATAAATATCAATTAGAAATATTATTATGAAGTAAGTAAAGAGAATATTCACCTCGTTCATAGATTTATCAAAACGAGATTAAATATCTATTCTTCTTTCTCTTCTTCATCTTTATCCTCATTTCCAGCCAAACAATACAATAAATATTTGAAAATAATTACATCTATTATGAAGACTAATGATTTTCATGAGTTCTCAAATTTAAAAATGATAAATATAATTATTGTCGATGATATTTTAATCATTTCTTGAGCATGGACCCCCTAAATTATAACCAACTAAAGATGCTAATAAATAAAAATTATAAAGTCGTTTGATCAATGAGGTTATAAAATTAGGCATGAGCGCCCACCCGGATAGACTTTGATCGATCAATTCGAACCAATTAATCTAGATGTTCAATTAGTTGATATTAAATTAATATAAAATAATAAAATGCACATAAATATATGATAATGCATGTCACAAGTTCACAACACAAAAAGTTTACAGTAAAATCAAATATGTGTTCTACAAAGATAGCATTACAAATAATTAGTCCTTTTATACATAAAAAATACAAACTATAATTTGCAAGTCCATAGTTATTTTCTCTCTTAAATTATAAAGCATCATGCTTTTCTTAAATTATCTTCATATCAATGAAGATAATCTAAATTAAACCCTTGATGTTTAAAATTGTTTTCTTTCTTATCACCTTAAACAAAATATAAATGAAAAAAATGGGTCCACTCAAATGACACACTTTTCTTCAACATCTTTTTCATATAAATATAGCCATATTAATAAAACAATTTTCTCTGGGGCCGAGGTTCACTCAATCAAGTCAGCTAAAATCATGAGATTGAATAAACCCGGGTTTGTTCAAAATGCGTGAAACTCCTCTTTGGGTTTGTAATGGCTCATGACTCGGTTTGAGCCCCGAACAAACCCCGAACAACAGTCGAACTATTCCGACCAACTGAGCCGACTTTACAACCTTAGTTTGACACATCTTTAATATGATAAGTGAATTAAACCTTAAATTAATTTTCAAAGACAAAAAAAATAATTTTATATGGAGATATATCACGTATAGGGGTGTTAATGGATCGGGTTGGGTCGTGCTTGAGGTAAAATTTGACCCGACCCATAAATAATAATATTAGGTCGAGTTGGATCCGTTAAGACAAAAAAAATTGAAACCCGATCCAACCCAACTCAAAAAGTTTCGGGTTGGATTGAATCAGGTTGAACCATTAAATTTTTGAACATCGATTTTTTTTCATATATCTTATAAATAAAAAAATATTTTAAAATAAAATAAATAAAAATAAATGGGATTAATGATAAAAAATCTATAAACTATTAAAATATAAAGTAATTTTATTATTAATTAATATTTTTTGTTATATTATTAATATTATAATTTCCATTTTATATGGAGATGTATCACGTACATCAAGCAAAACTTAGAGAGCCCAACTATCACGAAATCTAATTCTGTCAAGAGATCTAATTTTGTTTTTAAAAGTTTAAACAACGATATACATGAACTTAAAGATTCTTAATAATCTTCCTGGAAATAAATAAGATGCTGTTGCATGCGTTTCAGGCTCCTCTTTTCTACGCCATTTGCAAGAAATCCTCCACGAGCTGGTCATGCGATGATTTGGCCGACCGATGCGGAGGGGAAAGATTCGAAGCAGCAGCGGATTCGGATCAGCAAATCCTACAGACAGGCAAAGCAAATTAAACATCAGATTTGGACGAGATCTTTTGGGCTCGTTTGGATCTCTCTTTCCATCGTTTCCTCGCCATTAGGATTATTTTTCTTTCCATGCATTGATCTCTGAATTCTCTCCTTTGGATTTCCTGCCATGTTCATCTCTACCTGCTACTTCTGTTCATTCGTCTCTCGACTATAACTTGCTACGAGTTCATGAACAATTGTTATATCTTGTTCGCCCTGTTGGGAGCAGGTGATATCAGTCTCTCTCAGTTCTTTCGTGGATGCGGTGACGTTGTCAGATGGAAGCTTTGGTCTTGACGTCGATGTAGAATGAACGGCCAAGGAATCCGGTTCAAGACGGCGATGACGACGTCGGGGACGGATAAGAAGAACAAGAAGAATAAGATCCCGCAGCGCGGCCTGGGAGTCGCGCAGCTGGAGAAGATGCGGATGGAGGAGCAACAGAAGAGCGCTGCTGCAGCTTCCGCGCCTCCGCCGCCGCCGCCGCCGTTATCGACGGCTGTTCCGCCGCAGGGCATGTGCCCGGCCACGAGGCCCCGAGTTGATCCATCTCCCGCGTCGTCGGCGGAGGCTGCTACCGTCCTCTCGCTGAAACGTTCTGCTTCCGTGCCATTAACGGTCGATTTCATCGGCGGTCCTCCGCGTCAACGAGCGTTGGATGGCTCTGTCGCTGCCGCCGCCCGGAGTTCCAGCAGTGGGTTCTTGCCAGTTCTGTGCAATGAGTCCGCCACAGGTCCTCATCAGGCGGAGGCCATGATCAAAAGGGATCCTATGAGCTTCAATTTGCGTCTACTGGAAATGGTAAGATCACGTCTCTGTTATTGCAATAAATGATTACGTTCTTCTGAATTCAGAAAGAAACAGCAAGGGAAGTGTTCGTTTCAGGAGTTAAAATCTACAGTAATTGTGCAGGCGAACAAGGCAAAGTCCCCTTTCTCGTCTGGACATAATCTTCAGATAGAGCCCCCTTCAAACCAAAATTACACTGGCAACTATGATTTGCTTACTTGTTGGCGACAACAAGAGAAGGTGATGCATGGAGTAATTCCAGAATCATATTTTTTTTACGGGTTTTAATCCGATTTGCTTCTGAAGAGCGATTTCTGAAATCTAATTACTGACACTCCACAGAGAACTTTTCTGTTCATTATAGTTTTCATCCTCTCCTGTGCTAATTGAAGATATTGTTATAATTTAGTAAAGATGGCTGGCATGAAACGGCAGTACCCTTTTCAACAAGATAGCAAATCAGCATCTTATCCTTGCAAAGTTCCTGCACTTACGAGTTCATATCACAACTTCGAAGAATCTTTACCATCATATGGAAATTGTGCAGCTCTATCTGAGACCCAGAGCAAAGTGTTCGGGTAATTATGATCATAATGTATTATGCTACTACACTTTGAAACTTAGTTAGGGACTTCATGATTTTGTGTATTCCATGACAGAGGGCGCAATTCAGGTTCTAGCTTTCGTAACACAAGCTATGAAGTAAAAGTTGACAGGGAAGGAAAACAAAATTGTGTCACTGTGGATGGTGCATTTCTTACATTGGGACCTACTGCAAGACGAAATTCAGAGCCTGGTTTGAACCCAGCCTTCAGTTCCTGCGACTATTCTGATCACAGCTCAGTGCTATGTCAGGCAAGATCAGCAATATGTTTGATAACTTCTACTTTTCTTTCAGTGTGATGTCCTTCATTTTGTTTCAGTTATCTGATCCAGTTTACTTTGACATTTGCTTGGTGCAGGAAAGCTTAAAAAGTAGTTCAATATCACACGAACCAACATTTTACAGCTTTTTACCGATAATTGACAAGGACTATGAAGCCACATCACCTGAAAAAATGGAAGCAGTGAAGGATGTTGACCTCAACTTGAAGCTTTAGCAGCCTGTGTAAGTTCAGAAAGTACATTTCAGTGTCTTGATTGCTGGACATATATCATTCATTTATTTGCTACTTGTAACAAAATGTTAGTACTAATTATCATATTTTGCTGACCATTTGATCCCAAGAGAACTCCTTATAGATATCCAGCTTTTTAACTCAAAATTTCTTCTCAATATATTTTATCATGTCTATGAACTACTAAAACAAAACACAGTGATAGCTTAAATTTGGCAATTGGTTGAAAATCAGGATATTCAATTCAATATTATAAGGAAAAGAAACATCAAACTATTGAACAATATCATAGCTAATAAATAAAATTTACTTTAGAATGGTTAAAATTTGTGTTTCAGAAACTCATATATGATTAGTCCATTGCATCCAGATGACCAAATCAACCCATGAGAGTTTCACAAACCATTTCCAGAGTCAAGTTTGTCTAATTACTTAATTTTCTTCTTTTGATTTCTTTCTATCTTTTCTTTTCTCTCTTTCAGGCACTTGATAGAAGTTCAGAAACTGAGTCTGTATGATCCAACAATTCCTTATCATCTCAGAAAATTTAGACGGCAGTGGCATTCATTCACTAAATTGGACAAGGGAATTCCTAATTGCCAGTGATGGTGACTATTTAAGATTGACAAGAGAGAAACACTCATTCAACTAACCCTGTCTGATTAAGGTTGAAATCTGCTTATGCTGTTATAATTCGCCTACGTCACCTCTGTAGTTCTGAACAGTAGACAGAATCTGGGAAGTGTTCAGTTACGGTTTTCTTTAATTTTACATGATGTTGAGCAGCTCTAATAACACCCTTACGTGATTAGTGATGGCATTAAACAGAGGTAGGTTTTAAGCACTATATCTAAATACTCGCTCGGACTGTAGTTTCAAAAGTTTTAACCTTTTGTAGGTTCATATCTAGTCATTTGAACGCCGCAAACCTTTACAAGCTAAGTTCGACAAAGCGAATTAATCAACTAATTTGACGATACATAGTGAAAAAAAAAATCAATTCATTGCAAATCTGCAATTATTTTGCAACTAATTTCAGGAAAGATCTGATGCAGCAGCGGCCCTGAAAATGTGCCTGAATAAATCTGAACAATGCAATTGTGCAGATGCATCGCTTCATAGTCTGCTTGAGCTCAAAATAAGCACCCCTTGCAGTTTAATTGAACAATGCTGCAACATGAGAGAAGTCAGGATTCTGAAACTTGTGAAGTTCATGAATCCAAATATAATCTTTTAATTTGTTCAAATATATGTAGAGCAATTAGCTAAATAAATGGAATTATATTATAATAAAACTCGTTTGTACAATTCTTGGATGACATCTAATCAACACTTTTAGAACATTTACACAAGAACTCACTATGCACTCCCAACACCACTTCTTATATGTGGACACTTCAGCACTCCATTGATTGCTTCTTTTTTTCGGTTGCCATCACAGTTTCCAAGGCTTCGTCTCAACTAGTCTATGTCATCCTGGGTCGCATGTCTGATTATAGCGAGTGAGACTTCTAGCGAAAATATTTTAAAATCAGAGAGACCCGAACTCGAGACCTCCTTAAGCGAGGAGTTGTTTACCACTCTCTCTCAACCTCCATTGATTGTTGCTTGCTTCTTTGCTTGATGCAAAATAAGTTTTATGTATGGTTATTTATAGGCATGAAACGACAATGGCATGCAAGAGAAGCCATTAACCCACAGTAACACATTTGAAGTTTAGAAAGAATTTCTAGATGCTGAAATTTCTAGATATCGCAATAGTAGAAGATTGCTAGAAATGTCTAGAAACAAGAGGCCCAAGTAAAATTGTGAAGAATCTAGGAAGAGATGCTGATTTTAGCACTCCCCCTCATCATCAACTTACTATTTATTGAGATTAAATTTCTTTTGCCATCTTTTTGCTTCTTGAGACCTTGTAATAATTATCAATTTTGGTAGAAAGTGAGTTTTTTTTATAATCGATCTTGAGAGAAAGGATTTGGACTTGTGTAGCATGAATAGACATATTTTCTCTATTGTGGGTTTGGACATAGCTGCTTGTTGATTTTATTACTATTATCTGCTCTTGGTACTTCAATACTTATTTGAAGGATCTTGAATTCTTATGTCCAACATCTTCTATTAGTCCCACATTTGCATACTTTGAATTCGGCTTTCATTATCTACTTGACTTTCTTAATTCATGAGAAGTTTCTTCGGTCAATGAATCTTTCAATTGATTTGATATTTCTTCTTATGGAGATCTCTTATGTTCTCCAACTTCCCATGGAGTCTTCTACTTTACTAATATTGATGACGCATTATCTTTTATTTGCTCCACATTAGATTGTTGATTTTTTTTTTTGGCAATTCTTCTACTTGAACTTGAATTCTTTCTTCAATGTCACTCAATCATGTAGCACCATTTCCTTTGAAAGCCACCATGATGATACTTCATCAAATACCACATTGCGAGATATATAAATACATCCACTTATAGGATCATAGCATCTCTATCATTTTCATTGGTTATCATATCCAACGAATATGCAACTTATTGCCTTCTTATCAAATTTGCTCTATCAACAACAAAAAAAATAGGCATTCAAATACTTGAAAATGACTCGTCGTAGGCTAATCCTCCATAATTTCTCGTATGGTGAGACAAATTCAATCTTAGCTTGAGGTAGCATATTGATGAGAAGAGCAATCATCTTCATGCACTCAACCCAAAATTATGGAAGCAACTTCCACATTCTTAACATGTAGCATGCTTCTGCAAGTATCTATCAAGTGACAATTCTTCCTTTTGGCCACACAATTCTGTTGTGATGTGTTTGAACAAGTCAATTATTGTTGTATATGGCATGCTTGAAGATACTTAGAGAACTCCTCTAATTTGTACTCTTCATCATTGTCTGAGCGCAAGCATTGAATCTTCTATCCAGTCTCCTTCTTATTCATTTTTTTGAACTCTTTGAATTTATTCAATGCTTCATACTTCTCTTTCATGAAGTTCACCCATACATACCTTGAAAAGTGATTAATGAAGGTGATCACATAATGAAATCCACAAACTAATGGTTGCTTCACTAGTCCAAGGATATCAAATGCACCAACTCTAATGGTTCCTTAGCTCTGAACTTTGACTCCTTATAAGGCAGTTGATGTGCCTTACCAAATTGGCATCCTGCACAAAAAACGTCTTCTCAAATATCTAGGCAAGGGAGTCCTTTTACCATAGACTTCTTCATCATTGTCTTCAACCGATGATGGCTCACTTGCTCAAGTCTTGCATGCCAAATATCATATGTTTCATTTTCACTTGTCTTGTCTATGTATGCTTCTTGAGCATATAATACATGAACATACTCTAATCTCCTTCGTAGGTATGAGATTGCAATAGATTGTAACATTTTTTGGCCCAAAGGCCACATAATTGTTGGAAGAGGTAAGTTGTCATACTACTAATAAGTTCTTGGACATACCCAACACATGATAAACACAATCAAGCTTCCCCCGACTTGCTACAAAGCAAGAAACTATCGTGGTCTTGCCAACATGAGTAATTGACAATCAAGTGTTATTAGTATGACCACAATACATCTCCTTTGTACTCATACATGCTCTAAAGTTTCTCCTTGTCTCGTGTCATATGATTAGAGCAGCCAGAGTCAACAATCCAATTATTAAGATGATTAATACATTTATTGTTTATTGCGATGAGTGCTACTTGTTCAAAGGCTCCTTGACGTTACACATTGCTGATTGCATTGCTTCTTCGATGCCTCATTCTCTTTTCAGGCTGATGATGGCTTCTTCAATTGCATAAAATGATAAGATCCCATTCTTCTTTGTTTCCATTATCCTGAGAAATGGTAACATTTCCTTCTTCTCATTTATGATAACATTTTATTGACATGCACATTGACTTTCTTCCTACAATTGTAGCATTGAAAATCTTGACGATAAGGTCTGATATTCTCTTGCTCTTCTTTATTTAAAATCCGGTGAGCTCCCCCTCATTGTGTGTCTCTACCTCATCCAATTATGTGCCAGCCCTTGCCTACGTCCTTTTTGTCTTTCTCCATTGTTGTTGCACTTCCTTACGAAGGTCTTCTTTTCATCTTTGATCAAGCATATGGATAATTGTCCATCTAGATATTTTTTGATTGGTCAAGATGCTTTCCCACTCTTTCAAAGTTGATTCTTGAGCACAACATCTAATAGCAACGATGAGGCTATTATATTTCGGATGCAGACCATGAATAATGATTCTATGCATCATTGTTTCGTAATAGAATTTTGGGGATCTAATTTGGCAACTTCATCACAAACAGTTTTGATTTTCGAGATTGACTCGTTGACATGTTCCCTTGCCTTATGAAGATTAAATCTTCCTCCATTTTCTTCTCGGAAAATGTGACTAAGTGTCTCAGGTCTCCTTGGGTTTCTCCCTATCTTTGATCTTTGAAGGAATTCATCTTCCACTGACGCAACTAGCACAAACATGACTTTTCTAATTTTGCACTCTCATTTCTTTAGTTCTTCGGCATTTACAGGTGGTGTAGCTTCATTTTTGCCAATGATACTACAAATATTTTGCCCTTTCAAATAATATTGCATGATCCAAAGTCTGACATATGACTTTGTTTAATCTAGGATCCCAAGATTATTTGGGTGATCACAAATTTGTGAGGGAACTTAGTCAGTACTAATGAACTTGTTGAAATGATCTTTGAAAGGCATAATTTGTATGTTAAGAGAATGATAGGTCGACCGAGATTGAAAAATGGACAACCTATGCACAGAGATGACATAAAGGAAAAATTCTATGTGGGCAGCGGTCGTCCAAAGGATGCTAAGTGGTCGACCGATGTGAAGAACAAAGACTAAAGAGATGGAGTCAAGTACTGAGCGGTCGACCAAAGATGTTGAGTGGACGACCAAAAACAAGGTTGAACAGGAGAGGTCGCCCGGTGAAGAATAGTGGGCGATCGATGGCTCTACGTCAAAAGTACAAAGTTTGGAGAACGGGCGGTCCAAGGAGAAGTGGATGCCCGGTGATGAGACTTAGCCGAAGAGGTAATATGGCTAAGGAAGGAAAGGTCGTCTAAAGCCGAAGAGTGGACGACCGAAGAACTAAGGAAGAAGACAATGGTCGTCCAAGGGTTTCAGAGTGAAGACAGTGGACGACCGAGAGATTGTCGGTTGTGAAGTGGACGTCCATAGGCTCAAGATTTAAAGTAGCGGATGACCAAAGCTAATGATAGAAGGAAGATCGATCGATCGAAGATGGAGTGCGGACGACTGATGGATTTCAGACGAAGACAAAGGTCGTCCGGGGTCTTGGTGAGAAGACAAGTGGACATCTAGAGGTTTGTCAAGCCTGAGGTGAACTGAAGATCGGACGACCGCAGGATGAGCGGACGACCGATGAGAAGATAGAAGTCGTCCGAGGGCTGAAGAGACATAGCAGCAGTCGACTAGACCATCTGACAAAAGAAACATTGGACGTCCAAGGAATCTGATAAGTTGTCAGAGGACGTCCAAAGAATGTCAGAAGGAAGAGAGAACATCCGAGGATCTCAGTGGAAATGAGCGGACGTTCGAAGAATGTCAGAAGGAAGAGAGGACGTCCGAGGATCTCAGTGGAAATGAGCGGGCATTCGAAGAATGTCAAAAGAAGGTTTGGCGAACGTCCGAGGATCTCATTGAGAAGTGAGCGGACGACCAAAGCACTAAGTGCGGTTGGTCGAAGGGTGATAGAGGTCTTCAACTCGAGGAGTGGACGTCCGAGGGATTGGTGTTCAATCAGCGGGCAACCAGAGAAGAGTTGAAGATGGTACAAGTCAAGTCGGTCGACCGAAGATGAAGTGCGGGCGACAGAAGGAGCTTGATAGATGACTTCAACCGAAGAGTGGATGTCCGAAAAGATTAGTGTGCAATCAGCGGATGACCAGAGAAGGGTTGGAGTTGGTACAAGGTCAAGTCAGGCGACTGCAGATGAAGAGCGGACGACTGAAGGAGCTTGACATATAACTTCAACTGAAGAGTGGACGTCCGAGAAGATTGGTGTGCAATCAGTGGACGACCAGAGAAGGGTTGTAGTTGGTACAAGGCCAAGTCAGTCGACCAAGATGAAGCGTGAACGACCGAAGGAGCTCGACAGATGAATTCACTCGAGAGTGGACATCCGAGATTATTGGTGTGCAATCAAAGGACAACCAGAGATGAGTTGAAGTTGGAACAGGTCAAGATCCAT
This sequence comes from Pontederia paniculata, assembly GCA_001647135.1. NCBI lineage: Eukaryota > Viridiplantae > Streptophyta > Magnoliopsida > Commelinales > Pontederiaceae > Pontederia > Pontederia paniculata. The sequence continues at coordinate 5,219 of LTAE01001978.1, read as the reverse complement.
CGACCAAAGATGAAGCGCGAACGACCGAAGGAGCTTGACAGAAGTCTTCAACTGAAGAGTGGACGCCCAAGGAGATTAGTGTGCAATCAGTGGACGATCAGAGACAAGTTGAAGAAGTGAACTCAAGTCAAGATCGATCGGCCAAAGGTTTGGCGGATGACGAAGGAGCTTGACTTAGGAACAAAGGCTTCGGACTTTGAACTGCGGACGTCCGAGGGTGAACGATGGATGACCGGAGAACCAGATGAAAGTTCAAGTGAAGATTTCACCAGAGCAGCGGTCGACCGAGGCAGTAGTAGCGGCGTGACCGAGGGGTAGGTGAAGGGTATTGTACTTGCATTAACGACTAATTTTCTGAGTGACATATTAGGTCTTTTGTGCAGAGTATATATTGTAATCCCAAGAGTCATGGGAAGTAACTTTAGCAAAATTAGCTACCAAGAGCTTGAGTGAGAAAGCCTTAGTTCCTCCTTCTAAGTATTCGAGTGTCGAATCCAGGATAGAAGGAAGTGTGAGTTCAAGAGTGAACTTGTAAGAGGTTGTCTACTTATCCTCTGAGAAAGAAATGAGAAATTGCATGGGAGCCTTCGCCCTTTGAAAAGGAGTTTAGTGATCTCCGAAGGTCTCGGGTTCGAGAAGATCGGAGCGGGGACGTAGGCCAGGAGTTCGGCTGAACCTCGTCAACAAACCACTGTTTGTTTGATTGTTCTTCCTCTTCTTCTTTATATTTGCATTTGTATGCTTCCACTAACATAATCACTTTACAAACCATCGAAAATTTTAATACACCAATTCACCCCCCCTCTTGGTGCCATCTAGATCCTACAATTGATATCAGAGTAAGGTTGCTCACAAATTTGTAACTATATACAAATCTCGTATAGATTTTTAACAATCTAGAGTCAAAATGGCATCTAATAGTTTTACCCTAGGTGAGGGATAGTCTACCTCTAGACCACCCCTCTTCAATGCATCTAACTTCTCTTATTGAAAGATTAGATTGCAAGCCTATGTATGCTCCATGGACAGTGACATTTGGGATGTCATTGAAAATGGTTTTGATATGCCCACTAGATTAGTGAATGGTATACATATTCCTCTCTCTAATGTGAACTAGACTCTGCAACTAAAAACTTAGTGAAGCTAGATTGGAAGGCTAAGAATATTTTTTACTGTGCACTACATTAAGCTGAATTCAATAGAATATCTACATGTACTAGTGCAAATGAAATCTGGAAGAAACTTATTATTACACATGAAGGAACAAAAAAGGTTAAGGAATCTAAACTGAACGTTCTAAATCATCAATATGATTCTTTTAAGATGAAACAAGATGAGTCTGTAAATAGTATGTTGGTTCGATTTAATGATATTGTGAACGGGCTAGCCGCTTTGGGCGACCCAAAATTTAACAATAAAAAAGTGAAGAAATTTCTCACGTCTCTCACACCTAAGTGGCACATGAAGAGAACTGTGGTCGAGGGATAACAAGATTTGAACAAGCTGGAATTTGATGATCTCATAGGATCTTTGCTGACCTATGAAATGACTCTCAAAGAAGAAAGAGAGGAAGCCAATTCAAGGAAGAAGGCTTTAGCTTTGAAAGCAAAGAAAATTGAGAGAGATGATAAAGATGAAGAATCTGAGGAGATGATACAGATTTCAGTGAGGAAAAGTTGGCCCTATGTGCTAAGAAGTTCAGAAAATTCATAAAGATCTTTCAGAAGAAAAGAGAATTACAGAAGAGGGGATCAGCTGATAAGTCGAAAGTGAAGCTGAAGGAGCATCTTCAGAAAAGGAAGAAGAAGCGATGCTCTGCCTCATGGCAGACAATGAGGTATCTTCTTCTCATACGAATGATAGTGACAGTGATATTGATGAATGTGAAGAAGATTTTACTTTTGACATGCATAAAGAATTTAATATTATGATTAGAAAATACTATATTCTGAAAAGAAAGAACGATAGTCTTGTTCTAGAAAATAATAAGATGAAATAAATCAATGGTAACCTTGAAAAACAAATTTTTGAATTGAATGCCAAAGTAGTGACATCCAATGATGAATTAGAAAAATATGTTAATACCATTAGTTCTATAAAAATAGAATTGCAAAGAGTCAAAAATAGTTTTGAAACCTTTTCTTATGGTGGAAAGATGCTAGATATGATGCTGTCTCAGCATAAGAGTCCTTTAAATAAGAAATTGTTAGGTTTTGACTCTTTTAGTGATAATGTATCCCAAACAATCAATTTCATAAAAGCCTCACATTGTTCTGACAGAAATTCTCCTAGCACTTCTACATGTTTGAATGAAGTTAAAACTGCTGGAAATTCTTGACCTATTATTGTTGATAAGAATACCAATTTGTCATCAAAAGAAAATGTAAATGTTAGATATATAAATTCTGAAATTAAGCCAAAGCAAAATAATTATGCTTTCATGTATCATAGAAATACTAAACCTGTTCATATGCATACAAATGGTTATGTACAGTCTTACTCTTATATTACTCTTGTTAATGTAAACAACAATTCTGTTAAAACAAAAATTTGCACACTCACAGAAATGCACAGGTTATGGAAAACAGAAAAACTTATGCTCATCATAACCATAGAAAAATATATGCAAGAAATGTTACATGCTTCTGTTGTAATAAATTAGGACACTATAGTTTAACTATAAAGCTAGGAGATATATACTCTCCAAAGTTAGACAAATCTGGGTTCCTAAAGGAACTCTTAACACTAACACCTCTGGACCCAAAGCACCTTGGGTACCAAAGACAAAATTTTGTGATGTTCTTGTAGGGTGCCAACAGAAATCAACAAGATGATACCTTGATAGTGACTGCTCAAGACATATGACTGATAATATAAAAAAATCTCTTGAGCAGAACAAGGGCACAAAGTGATAAACCAAACTTTGGGGGACAACCAAGGAAAAAATCTTGGTAAAGGTAACATTGAAAAACTCGTAATGTAGTTATAGATGATGTAAAGCTCTTAGGAAACCTAAAACATAACATGTTAAGTATCAACCAATTATGTGTCAAAAATTACATTGTTAGATTTGAACAGAACAAACACTTAACATGTGATGACACTGAAATGGTTTGCATATGGTATTAAGGCATCAAAATGTGTATGTATTTTTGATTTGATGATTTGCCTAAACACAAATGCCTAAATGCTATGCATGATGAATATGAAACATGGCATAGGAAACTAGAACACCTGAACTATAAAGACATGCACAAATTAGTGAAACTTTTGATATGTCTATTATTCTTGCAAATAGAATTCAAAATGAACTGAATCTGAAAATATCCAAGATCCGGAGTGATCATGAAAGTGAATCTGAAAATTAAAGGTTAGAAGAATTTTGTGAGAAATAGAATGCTTCATAAAACTCTCAACATCAAGAATTCTATAGCAAAATGGAGTAGTTAAGAGGAAGAATAGAATCTAAACTGAGACGGCTAGGACCCTGCTTAGTTAAAGCAAGCTGGCCAAAAATTCTTGGGCAGAAGCTGTCAACACTTCCTTATATGATTCAGAATAAAGTGTTGATTAGATCCCTAGAAGAAAATCTGTTTGAAATGATGTGTGGTAAAAGACCAAACATCCTATATTTTAGAGTAACTGGGTGCACCTGCTTTGTCTTGAGAATTTTGAACAAACTAAGAAAAAAAATCTGATGTAAAGAGTGATGATGCACAGTTTCTAGGATACTCAAATCTCAATAAGGCCTATAGAGGGTACAACCAAAAGAACACTAATAGGATAAGGAATCAAGACATGCCATTTGATTAAGAGACCTAAGGATCATCCCATAGTTGGAACAGAATGAGTTTTCGAAAATAAATTAGATGAAACCAGAGTTGTGATTAGGAATAAATCTAGATTAATTGCAAAAGGATACTCTCAAATTGTGGAAATTGACTTTGATGAAACCTTTGCACTGATTGCTCGATTAGAAGTAATAAGAATCCTTTTAGCATTTGCTTGCTTCAAGAATTTCAAGCTGTTTCAAATGGATATGAAGACAATATGTTTAAATGGGTACATAAATTAGGAAATTTATGTAGAACGACCTCCCTGTTTTGAGAGTTCAAGTACCCAAATCTTGTGCTTAAGTCTTCTAAGCAAGCTACTAGATCCTTGTTCATTTCCTCATGAAAAAGAGTTTCTCAAATGGAAAAATGGGTACAATCCTCATCCTAAAACATTTTGGGAAAGATATCTTAGTTGTGCATATTCATGTGGATGACATTATTTATGGATCCACAAATTCCCAAATGTCTAAAGAATTTGAAACTCTTATACATAAAGAGGTTGAGATGATGAGAAAGAGAAGAGTGTAGATTAGAAATTATATAGAGGCATGATTGAAATTCCATACTTGACTACCTCTAGATCAGACATTATATTTAGTAAGCCAAACCCAAGGATTCTTACTTGACTGCAAAACTCTTGAGAGGAGTTAGGTTTAACGTGCTCAAAAGGAGAAATTAGAATGTTAGACATAGGATTTTAACAAAACAACTTAACTTATTGGTGACTTACTTATGTGAGTATCACTGATTAATAAAGTTATAAATCAATTGTGTTGCACAACACATACATGGAAAATACTTATTTTCATCTGGATATCTATCCTAACTTGAAATATAAAGAAACTTGAATAGCAAATGATAAAGTGATTAAGGTATTTAAGATTCAGGATAGCTTCGGACGCCCACTCTACACACTTCGGACGTCCGAAACACATTATTGATATCTAGTGATCCCAATCAATGGGCGCCCACTGAAAGACTCTGGGCGTCCATAATTAATCATCAACTACAATCTCTCAAGTATCGGAAGCCCATTGATAACTTCAGGCGACCAATACAAATTCCAATCAAGTCCGGTCAACCAATGAACAAACCAAGGGCGTCCTATGTTGTGAAAGTCTCATAACACTTAGGACTACGGACGTCCGTTGTTCTTACTTCGGACGACCGACATCAATTTATGATCTAACACCAGTGGAATCAAAGATCGACCACTGAGATCTTGGGACGACCATTGGAACCATAACTCAACCGACCTCTCTACTTCGGTCGACCCATTATCTACCTCAGGCGACAAATATCGTAAACACAATATATATATATATATATATATATAGTGGGTCATCCCTAGTCGTCATTATATTTGATAACTATTCAAGAGGA
>LTAE01001977.1:5172-48389 GCA_001647135.1 Pontederia paniculata | reverse complement strand
CTATTTCTAGTTTCCATTTTTTTTCCTTATTTATTTTTCTTCCACAATTTTCTTATTTCCAATTTTGTATTTCCTAATTAGTTTCACTTACTTTCCTTTTGCAAAACATATTCTTTCTATTTTTATAACAGATTTTCACTTTAATTTGTTTTTTTTTTCAAATTTACCATTGAACCGAGTTTTTTAGCCGGTTCGTCAGTTTTTTCCGGTTCGATCGGTTTTTGGCCGGTTCGACATCACCTCCATTTTTACATAAAAACCGGACCGGATCATATGCCGGCTTACGATTGAACAGGTTGAATCAACCGGTCCGGTTCGATTTTAATAACATTGCAAAAAATTCTTCACAAATCAAACAAGCTAATAAAAAGAAGAATCTGAACTAGTCCAACACGGACAATGTTCTTGCATCAACATATAAATCTAACTTAGTAAAATATAAATATAATAATGATGAGTATAAGGGCCATTTAATAAATGAAGAATGATGCAAATGAGAAGTTGACTCTATCGGACTTCACTGTCAATGTGAGGGCATATTTAAAAATTTGAAATAAAAAGATTATAGTTCATGATTAAGGGTAAAAAGAGTTATATGAAAAAATAACATACTGGCAAATTATTAAAATGTTTTAAAATACATTTTAATTAAAATTATTATTATACTCATTTAATCATTTGTTATTTTCAAAATATAGTTATACTTTCCAATCTTTACAACATAATCAATATTTTCATAATCGGACCGACGATCGAACTAGACGACCAACTGAGCCACGATTAGATCAGTTCGATCATATTCGACTTGATTGAACCGAATTTTATTAAAATAATATTATTTATAAAAATTTATAGTATATAATATAATTAATAAGGTAAAATGTATGTGTATAATTACTTATTTCTCCTCAATAAATTATTATTGTGGATCAATGTTTACGAGCACATATTATGAATTTATATGTAAATGTGAAGAGGAATGAGCACCTATAATTTACAAAGTTGCACACTTCTTGCCCATCTAATTAATATTATATAAAATATAATAATACCTTACTTATAATTATATATATATATACATATTATAAATTATTATTAATTACATATATAAAATGTTTATGCTTATTTAAAATAATGATTGATAGATTATTATCATTATTTATTCATTATGAAATAATAATGATGTTATATTATTTTTTTACTCAGTCTTAATTATTTCTTCCTATTTTAGCTTGTTGTATTTCTTTTCATTTTTTTTACCTTTTTCATTTTTTTTGTTTTATTTCTTTTTTCTATTAAGTCTATTCCTTTTTGTCTCTCCACTTTCATTGTGCCTAATATATTTGTTTTCCTTTTTTTAAATTCATTCTATTTATTACAATAATTTCTCATCTTGATTTGAGTTGAGCCAATATTTTTTAAAAATTAATGATCACCAAAAAATCAATGATGATTCATATATATAATTATTTACATAATACTAATAATATTATATTAATTCTTTTAACCCAAATTATCACTAAGTTTCCTATTATTTTACTCAAAATTATTTTATTTACACATTGTTTTTTTTATTTCATTTATTTTCCTTATTTAGTCTACTTCCCATTTATTTCTTAATTCCAATTTTGTTTTTGGCCATTTTTCTTTTTATATAATTCAATGCTTATAAAAAAATCATGATGATCAATATTAATCCTATTTAATTATTTAAATTTATCTTTCCTTTTTTTACTTTCCATTTTTTCTCCTTATTTATTCTTCTCCCACATTTATCCTTATTTCCATTTTTGTTTTTGCTGATTATTTTCAATTATTTTCCTTTTATAAATATTTTCCTCCCATTTTTATAATACATTTCTAATTTAGTTTGATTTTTTAAATTTGATATTGAACCCGATTTTTTACCTGTTCGTCGGTTCACCGGTTTTACCCTGTTCGAACCGATTTTATTTGGTCAGATCATTCCGATTTTGCTCTTAAGCCAAACCGGACTGGGCACCGGTTCACAATTGAACCGGTTGCGTCCGATCCGATTTTAATAACATTGAACATAATTAACCAATATAGCATCATAAGAAGTTTGGAAAAGTTAATAAATTTCACCAAAAAAGTGAAAACATCACAAAAGATCAGCTAATGTTTTCCTAATTTTCCTGACTCATGCTTTGATTAAGCCAACTACGTGGATTGTTTGGGTGTCTTTATTGCCATAATAATATCATCCTTGTGCAAGTGTGTGTGTGTGTGAGAGAGAGAAATTTAATTAACATAGTTATAGTCATAAAATGAGAGAGAGAGAGAGAGAGAGAGAGAGAGAGAGAGAGAGAGAGATTTAATTAACATAGTTATAGTCATAAAATAGTGAGAGAGATATTGGTAGAAATTAATGAACATAGTTATAGTTATAAGATAGTGAGAGATTTGATTAACATAGTCATAAAATAAGAGAGTGAGAGATATTTAATTAACATAATTATAGTCATAAAATAATGAGAGAGATTGATAGAAAATAATTAACATAGTTATAGTTATAAGATAATGAGAGAGAGAGAGAGAGAGATTGATTTAATTAACATAGTTATAGTCATAAAATATTGAGAGAGAGATATTGGTAGCAATTAATTAACATAGTTATAGTTATAAGACAGTGAGTGAGTGAGAGAAAGATATATATTTAATTAACATAGTCATAAAATGAGAGAGAGAGAGAGAGAGAGAGAGAGAGATCTGTGTATGTAATTTTGTTCATCCTCCATCTTCTGTAGTAGCATTCCTTGGTTTATGTTTGGTGGTCGGGCGATGGGGAAAGAGGAGGTGCTGCGGGCGCATCTCGGGATGGCCTTGGTGCAGGCGGTGAACGCCGGCTACCACGTCCTCACCAAATCCGTGCTCAACGTCGGCATGAACGCCGTCGTCTTCTGCGTCTACCGCGATCTGCTTGCCCTCGCCATCCTCGGCCCTCTTGCCATGCTACACCGCCACCGCCGCCGCAGCAACAACAGGTAGTTCCTTTGTCATCGTTCTTGTTTCTGTCCTGCAAATTTATGACCTTTCTAGTGAAAGGTATTCTTTCCAATGTGCATAAGGTTTTTGTACCCTCGACCGTGCTTTGTGGATAAAATCTCGAACATTTGGTCGGCAAAATGGTTGGTTCTAACAATAATCATGCATTTGTGGTTGCTGCGGAGGATGCGTTTGTTAAAGGTGGACAATTTGGCAGGAGAAAAGTTGAGACGGAGGACTTGAGCGCGACGCATACGTCGATGAAACCCCTGTTTAGGTGTTCAATTGAGCCTGGGGATTCAATTCCGAGCTCAATTCTTCCTATTTGCAATTTGGCCCAGCTCTGTCCGGGGAAATTGTCATTTTTCCTTATGAATTTGGCAAAACTCTCATGCGCTTGATCAAATGCCTCAATAGATATTTGATCACTTTACGCGACAACAATATTTGAAACAAAGTAACAAACAAACTATGAATTGTCTATTAGGTCTTCTTATCCTGATTTTCTTGTGGTCTTCTACATGTGGTGTTCTGTGCTACTACATGCCAGACGTTTTTTTTTTTCTGTTTCATGTGTTTGTTTTGGAACATTCTTCAGATCAGTGCTCTGTATGTGATAGTTTCCTTGGATTTCATCACAACAACAGGAATTAGATATAACTACTAGAGAAACCAAATGGTTTTTTCACAGTATTGTGCAGATCGAAGAAAATTATTATGGTAATTTGTTCTGAATTTTCAAATGATATTCTGTACTTAACATTTCTTCAACTTTGTCTACTTTCACCTTTTTCTTTTATATCAAAAATCAGAATCCTACTTGCTTGAGTTTGCTGATCAGCTTGTTTGTTTGGTGTGTTATTGGCAGAAGTCTCAGCTCGCTACTTACTTATCGTCTCTTCGCATCCTTTTTCTTTCTTGGTCTAACTGGGTGAGCTATGAACTCTACCAACTCGATGTGGGTAGCTACGTCTTCTTGCCTTTATGCTGAGCAGACGATGATATTGTTCGTGGGTATCATAATTCCAGGATATTTGGAAACCAACTTTTATTTCTTCTTGGCCTAAGCTATACGAACCCAATATATGCAGCAGCTATTCAACCTTCAATACCAGTCCTTACATTTTTCCTGGCTGGGTTATTGAGGTGAGTTGCTTTTCCATTTGAGTTTTCTTTGTTTCCATCTATTGAATTTTTCCTTCTGTTCCTCACATGTTTATCAATACAGTATTGAAACAGTAAACATGGTTGCCAATGAAGGACGTGTGAAGGTTTTGGGGACTGTTGTCTGTGTTTCAGGTGCAATTCTCATGGTCCTTTACAGAGGTCCTGCAATAATTGGAACTGACAAGTTTGGAGCAATTCACAGTGGCATAGCCATGAAGCCTTATGCTGAACCAACTGGAAGTTTAGTGCCCAATTTGATTGGTGATGAGCTTGAGAAGTGGCACATTGGTGTTTTGTGCTTAATCGGAAATTGTCTTTCCATGGCTGCTTATTTTGTTTTACAGGTATATGGACTTTTTTTTGTTTTTTTGAGAGATACTATGAAGTTTTAAAACATAATGTGATCCTTCTTACTTTGGCTTCTCTTTTAGTATATATTGCTTTTAATGTGTATAATTGTAATGTTTTTTGTATTTTTTAAAAATAAAATGCATAAGCATTCAGTTCATCCTTAAAATATGATTTATTGGTAACATCAAGTCTTTTACTTCCTCTGCTATTTGACAAATGTGTTCTCCTTGCAGGCTCAAGTCTTAGTAAAGTATCCTGACAGCTTATCATTAACAGCATACTCATACTCTTTTGGGGCTCTCTTGATGGTATTTACTGGATTATTTACAGTTCATGGTTATGAAGACTGGATCTTAACCCAGTCCGAGATTATTGCTGTTCTATATTCTGTAAGTTTCAGCATCTTATGATCTTACTTTTGAAAGCAGCCAATCGAATGTTAAGCAAATCAGCCATTCTATGCTTGCTCAAAAGTTCATCGATTTCTTCCAAAATGCTTTTTCTCCCTGTAGCATTTGCTGTATTCTTTTGTTATAACATTCAATAGATTCTTTTTTTTTTTACTTTAAATTCCTCTTTTGAGCCCAAATGACTATTCAAGGTTTGTTATGATAAACTAGAATCTTCTAGGAGGTCATATCTTCCAGTAAAGTTTTTTCCTTGTTTGGAATTGAGATAAACTATCTTATTGGGCTGCTCATGTTTGTTTTATTTTCTGCCATCTTCTGGTAAGATGGAAATGAGCATAATCTTTGTTAGCCAAGAATTGAGTTTTTTTTTTAAAGGAAGAATTGAGTTTTCTCATGGTAGATTTTTTTTTCAGGGGATTGCTGCATCTGCTATGAACTATGGTTTGATGACATGGTCCAATAAAATATTAGGGCCAACTATGGTAGCTCTATACAATCCACTTCAACCTGCAATGTCCACTATATTGTCAACAATCTTTCTTGGGAGCACTGTTTATCTGGGAAGGTCTGTTTCTCTCTTTTTCGTCTTGGATTCTATTTCTGTGGCGTATTTTGATATAGTATTTTAGCAATGTCTGCAAGCAAGATATTAGGTGGTTAACAATCATGATAGGTGCCTAAAAATAAGTGGTTCTAGGAGCCATACTATAGCAAAAGAGGACTTTCCTCAAAAAAAGTACAGGCCTAACAATTGATTGTGCTGATGATGATTAGGAACCATGTAACTGTTTTTTTTTTCAATATTATATTCTCTATTTGGATATTTGAGCAACTGTTTTTAGTTTATATGCTAAATTAACATATTTTTTGTTGACCCACCATTGGCTCGGTTGGTCTATTATTAGTCGACAAATTTCATATCTTTGCTGCTATTATAGTGCCTCAAATAGCTTATCTCATTCAGTTCTAGTTGATATCTGCACTTTTTGATGTATTCTTTGCACTCTTGTAAGCAGCATAATGGGAGGAATTTTGATCATTGGTGGTTTATACTTGGTTACTTGGGCGCGCTATAAAGAGAGTGCGAAGCAGCGAGAGTTACTAGTGTAAATCATGGTTCTGAATCTCTTCTTCATGATGAAGCATTGTCAATCGACACCGACCTCATGTATTTTTGCCTCAAGTGAAGTTGAGCTGCTTTCGTATGTCGCCACTTTGTATAAATCTCTTATATTTCAATCATTGGAACAGTTCCCTTTAACGGAAACGTTATTAGGCTTGCCTGGTTTGGTTTTGCTTACTATTCTTGTAAAATCTTTTAAGAGAATTTTTTTTATGATTTTTCACATATCAAATCTTTTATGATGTATTTATCTTTTTTAATGAACTATAGTGAATCAATTCAGTTGCAAGTCAGTACCATGTATGAAACATAAAAGGTAAAATACCTGTTGTGATCTGCCTCCAAATGGATTACTAAAGGTGGACTATTTAATAAGTGTATACCCATGTGCCTAACATTGTCCTTAAGCATGCATATGTGTTCTTATAACACTTCTATAGTTGTTGATAAAATCCATTCACATTGTTGCCAAACATGTATGCTATGATGTCATATGATTTACAATATACAATTAAGTTGCTTTCTAACGGTTACTGCATGGTTATGTAGTGTGTTTTCTTCCGGTGATAACGGGAGGTTTATGAGTCTAATATAAGAAAAAAACATAAATTTGAACAACTAACCTCTAGCAGAAAAGGTTCTCAATTGATTCATTATAAAACTAGTTGATATGTAGGGTGCTGTAAGCCCTATCTAATGTTCTTATCCTAATTTTGTTAAGTTATGAAATTATGATGTTCCTTGTAAAAATTACTTGTGCAGGGTTTACATGGATGTTTAGCAAGATACACAAACATCACCCAGAACTAGAGGTATGAGAACAAATTAAAAATCCTAAGCCCAGCCCTTCATGGTCCAATGAAAGACTCATCGGAGTTGAGTTTTACCCATTTGTAGGGGGTGGGGGCTCCCACCGGACACAAATAGGGTTGGGTGTGCGGGTGGGGTTGGCACATCAGTTATGAGGTGTTCGACATATTCCACATGCCCAACCAAGGTCCTCTCTCGGGCCATCGATATGGTAGCCCGGACGAAAACGGGTCTTATTCCCCAATTTTTCTGATTTACCATAAACAACAAGCAAAAAAGGAGCAAAAGTATGCCAAATAATTTGTATCCAAATATTACCTCTCTTATTACCAGCCTTCTAATGATCACAACTCTCTCTATCTTCAAAAGTGAAGTTCATCTTACAACAAAAAGATCCCACATAGAGTCAATTTCTAAAGCAATACCACGAAGAGAGCATGAAGCATTAATAGAGTTATCAAAATGAAGAATTGCATCTTTTGTTGGAAGAAGACCATGCTTGCTTAATCTTGTGAGAAATGAGAGTAAACCAAATGGCTTTCCAAGCAGGCTACAGAATCAAAGCTAGCGGAGTTTATTGGAGACAAGTATAATAATAAATATATTTCTTCATTGCATCACCATGGGTATCTATCTCTCAAATTTCACACATCATCATTGGCACAAATAGAAAAATATATATAATTAATATGTGAAATTAGTGAAGCACCAAAGAGGTTCGTAAGCAAAGATATGTTCCATTGTTGCTCATAAAATAAGATCACATACATTTAATGATGACAGCATAGGAACATTAACATTTATATAAGTAGGCACATGAGATTAAGATGCACAAAAACAATCCAAGGATCAAGCGTGCCGCAGGTGGAAATTACCAATATACCTTCTAATTTCAAGTTTAATATCATTCATGACACGGATTAGCGAACGCCAACTCTAGGTTGAGTCCTCAATAGTTTAGATTGATTTGAAGGGTGTATCCTGCCATATTTGTTGTTAACCAATTGTGACAACATGCCATTATTTTCGTCAAGAGTTGCCATCACCTTTTTAGCTAATAAGGAAGTGTGTAATCGGTCAAAATTTGTAATGTCTAGTTCCCCACAAAACAAGGATAGTTAAATAATGCTCCATAAGTGTGAACCTAGTTACCATCTATCGCAGACCATAGAAAGACTTTACTTGTTTTTTTTTCGAGTCAATACACTAGAGATGTATATATCCCCAAAGGACCTTTCAAAAAAATAAATCCCCAAAGGAGTGGTGGGGAGCGAATTAGTATCAAACTTAATCAGCAAAAAATTTCATACCTAATTAAGTTGCTTACCCTTTCATCTAGAAAGTCTAAAGGGGACCTTATCAATTAAGTATTGTAGGTGTCTCACTGGTACATATTTGTAAGAGATGGGACCTCCGAAATAAGTGAATGGAAACTTTCCTAATTCAATATTTAGGACTCTCCTAATAGCTATTTTTCACTTGTTGGACAATGTTGGTGGAAGATAAACCTCTGACTTATTAGTTTCTATGTGTTGATTAGTTAGATAACAATAAACTTCAAGGGCATGTTTAATCCTCTTGTAGTTATGGTTGGTAGCCATCGCACAAATGAGGAGGCCATACGAGATGACTCAAGGTGAATGAGATCATAATGAAAGGGAGTATATCTTTATTAATAACAACTTGATTCAAAATGGATGAAAGGGCTTAGGTGACTAGGATAAAAATAGTAGGAGGCAAAGTCTCCTTGTCGAATCCCCTTGTGACTAGAGAAAGGAGAAAAGGACAATCCATTAATGAGGAATGAGAAAAAAAGAGGATTTGATACAAGCATAGATTCATATAACAAAATTAGGCAGGAATGTCATGATGGCGAGTATAATACCCCATGCGGCTTTATCAAATATTTTAGTCATGTCAACATTGATGATCATATATATTTTTTAGCCTCTTGCACTATTAATATGTTGTCTTGGATTGATCTTTTAACTACAAAGGTTGACTGATTAAGATCAACAAGGTGTGGAAGTACTGCCCCCATAATCTAGTGGCAATAATTTTAGCAATCATTCTGTACAAAACATCGCATGTCGCAGTAGGTCGATAGTGAATAACCAATCTAAGGTTAGGCTTCTTTGAAATAAATATTAAGCTAGTCTTGGTCAGTCACACGGTATTATACTAGTGTAGAAGAAGTTTAGAATTTCAGAGATGATGTCATTACCAATGAGATGCCAAATAATTTTATAGAATTCTAAGATGAAGTCGTCATGCCTAGGAGCTTTCCATACGGACTTGCCTAGAAGGCAATCCTAACCTCACGGATGTTTCAAGATGGGATGCCAGGACTCTTCCAGGGTTGGAAACTATCTATGAACAAAATCAAATTTGTTTCAATCCAGTCTCAGTTTTGGTCAAGTCTCAAGAACCACATTTTAGACCATGTCGTCCTAAATTAATTGAGAATGTAATCAGGACGACCCTCTTATCTCAATTTATTTATTTTATTAATTAAAATATATTGTAAATTACAATATTTATAAACATTCATTATAAATGATTAAGGACTCTTTTTTATTATACATTATTAACAAAATCACTTTATACATCACATATTTAAAAGAAAAATATAATATAATATAATATAATATATAAATATTACATATGGGTTTAATGGAGGTGAAACACCCCTCTAAGTGTTTAACCGTGGAACACCCGTATGATCAACTGTCACTTTTTAAATATGTGGTTCAGATTAAAAATAACTTAAAACCACCTAACTAAAATAGTATAACAACTTTCTCTCTCCTCTTTTAATCTAAACCACATATTTAAAAATTGACGGTTGATCACAAAGGTGTTCCACGGTAAAACACCTAGAGGGGTGTTTCACCTCCATTAATCCCATTACATATACATATTTCATAATGTTTATCTAAGATTGGTTAAGATCGAGATCTTACTTAGGAACGGAGGAGAGTTGCAAGATCGACAATCGGACAAGGATCGTTTGATTTTATGAAAGATCTTATGAAGAATCGTAAAGATCTTACGAATTAGACCGATAGAGGTTAAATATAAGAAGATCATAAAATAGATCGTAGAATATCGAGATCTTGACAACCTTGTATTTATCTATTATAATATAAAATAATCATCAAAATTAAATTGGGATTTCTTGAACTCGAACATGTCGATTCTACTTGAGATTGGACCTAGGATTTTAATAATTGGAACCAATCCATACTCAAGTAAATTTCAGACCAAAGAAAATTCTAAAAAAAATCAAACTAGATCAGGTCGGGGTGACCCGGGGTCAATTTGGGTCACGCTTAACCCTATTGGGAGGGATGGTCAATCCTCAATATTAACCGTCAATAGAGAACTTGGTTTCCAAAAATTCTTATAATGATTCACAAAAATGTTAAGAATCTATCTTTCATCAACGATAGTGCTTCCATTATCATCCTTAATTGAGTTAATAAGATTCTTCCTATTCCTTACCATAGTTAGAGGTGAAAGAAGCGGGAATTCTAATCGTCATCACCGATAGAGGTATGCTACAATATATACTGTACAATAATCTCAATTTGTATTGTACAATGATTAGGTAGTCCATGTAGGATCTGAATGGCACCAAGAGGGGGGGAGGTGAATTGGTGTATTAAAACTTTTTGCACTAGATTTCATTTATACAACAAAGATTTTCACAAATTAAAAACAGTAAACAAATGCACAACAAGGAAAAATAAGAACACAAACAGTAAACAAGAAGACTTGGCCTACGTCCCCGCTCCGGTCTTCTCGAAATCGAGACCTCCGGAGATCACTAAACTCCTTCGAGGGTGAAGGCTCCCTTACAACTTCTTCTCCTTTCTTGCTTACAAGGGCAAGGAGACAATCTCTTACACAAGTGTTCACTTTGAACGCACACTTTACTTCATTCTATTCTGGATTCGACACTCGAATGCTCAAAAGGAGGAACTATAGCTTTTCACTCAAGCTCTTGAGTTCGCTAATCAATTTGTCAAAGTTACTTTCCAAGACTCTTCGGATTACAATTTATACTCTAGAACAAACGACTTAATTTCTCTCACAAAAAACTAGCCGTTAATGCAAATACAATACTCTTCGCCTACTCCTTGGTCGTCCGCTTCTTCTACTCCGGTCAACCGCTGCTTCGATGAAGTTATTCATTGAACTGTCGTCTGGTGCTCCGGTCGAGCATCATTCACCTTCGGACGTCCACAATTCTGAGCTTTAGCCTTTATTCCTTAGTCAAGCTCCTTCAGTCGCTCGCTGCACGCTAATCCTTTGGTTCGCCCGATCTTGACTTGAACTTAGTTCTTCAACCCTTCTTTGGTCGTCCGCTAATTGCACACCAATCCTACATCGACCTTTATTTCAGTTGAATTCTCTTGTCAAGCTCCTTCGATCGTCCGCTGATTGCACACCGATCATTCGATCGTTCGATCTTGACTTGAACTTAGGTCTTCAACCCTTCTCTAGTCGTCCACTAATTGCACACCAATCCTACGGTCGACCTTTACTTCCGCTGAATTCTCTTGTCAAGCTCCTTCAGTCGTCCGCTGATTTCACACTAATCTTTCAGTCGTCCGATTTTGAGTTGAACTTAGTTCTTCAACCCTTCTCTGATCCTCCGCTAATTGCACACCAATCCTACGGTCGACCTTTACTTCAGTTGAATTCTCTTGTCAAGCTCCTTCGGTCGTCCGCTGATTGCACATCAATTCTTCGATCGTCCGATCTTGACTTGAACTCAGTACTTCTACTCTTCTCAGGTTGCCTGCTCATTCCTTACTAAATCCCTCGGACGTCCTTTGCCTCTTCATTGAGTACTTCGCCCGTCCGCTCATTCCTTATTGAGTTCCTCGGACGTTCGTAGATTTCTTCTAACATTCCTTTGACATTCTTTGGACGTCCTTTGAAATCTCTCAGATTCTTCGGACGATCTTCCATTCTTCTGTCAGGTTCACTGGTCGTCCACTGCTCTAACTCATAAGCTCTCGGATGTCCGATGTCTTCATGTGAATAACTTCGATCGTCCGTTGATTCTTCGGACGTCCTTTCATTTCTTCATCTCAACTCTGACGCTCTTACGATCGTTCACTGCTTTAGCTCCAAAGCTCTCGGACGACCTTTCTTTTCGTCTGGAGTCTCTCGGTCATCCGCTCTTCACCTTCGGACGACCTTTCTTTTTGCCCGTCATTTCTTTGGTTGTCCACTGCCTTAACTCCTAGGCTCTCGGACGACCTTTTTCTTCACCCTGAGTACTTTGGTCGTCCTCTAATACTTCTTTGGATGACTTTTTTCTCTGCCCGGAGTTCTCAGTCGTCTTCTCTTCACCTTTGGACGACCTTTCATTATGCTCATAATTTCTTTGGACGCCCACTGGCATAACTCCAAAGCTCTCAGACGACCTTTGCCTTCAACAAAAATACTTCGATCACCCACTGTTCCTTCTCGGTCGATCGCTCAGTATTTAGCTTCATTTCTTCAATCTCTTTTCTTTACATCGGTCGACATCTTTGCATCCTTAGGACGATTACTTCACACTTAGAATTTTTCTTCCCGTCTTATTTGTACATAGGTCGTCCACTTCTTGACTTTGGTCGACCTATTCCTGACTGAACACAAAAATTCTGTCTTTCACAAATTCATCAAAGATTATCAGTACAGCTAAGTTTTTTTCACAAATTTGTTATCATCAAAAATCTCGAAATCCTAAATTCAACAGTCCATGGCTCTTATCTCGCCCCTCAAGGATTTGTATTTCCAATTTAATCTCTTTGACTCTAGTTTCCAATTTTTTTAGCTTTGTCTTGTTCCAATTTAAGGCTTTGCCCTTAATCATCTTAAATTCCCAATTGTTGTCCCCCTCTCCTGAATCCTCCCTAACTCGTATAACGATCTCACGTGGTTCGGTATGGTTGCACCAAAAATGTTCGTATTTGAAATATCGAAGTCTCCTAAAGGTGGAATTGATGTTGAAAACTAGAGTCGAGTGGTTGAACGTGCATCAAGCCAAGGGGTTAAGAGACATGGCAGGAAGGTGGTAAACCAGTGACGATGACAAGGACATTATCCAACCTAATAAGGATATGCATTAAATCTTATCAGTTGTTACACTAGGTAAATTGATTTCCAAGAAGGGGTATGTCAATAAGGGGGGCACATAATAAGATTCCTAAGTTGTCTCGCATATTTGGTAAATTTGAAGGGGCTCCACCCTTTTTGTTTGCTTGGGATAGCGTACAATTAAGGTCCCTAAGACAACCTAAAGAAGGTCATCAATGTTGAGAAGGGAAAATTGTTGCTCCAAATGTTCTTAAGTCGAGGAGAAGTTATCGAAAGAGATTACAATATGAACTATGTGTGATTCTAGGTGAATTGGTGTTACCTTGACTTCATTGCCCCTTGATGCTTCGTTGCCTTCATGGAAATTGCTTGCCGGGAAGCCCTATGACGACATATGACAACTTGTGATTGTTAAGTTTTATGAATTTCCACACGTTCTAAGATGTTCGGTTATTGTTTGATGATTATGTTCGAGGGGCAATATTTAATTTTGCTTCTATAAGAACCTCAACAATTCCATACAATGACCTTCATTTGTGAAGATGCCTGGGTTCTCTTGACGATACATACGTATCTTGACTTGCACATCAAATAATCGAAGAGGTATTAGTGTTTTTACTAGAATGAAGTTTGGCTTTCTAATACTTCTCACTTTTCTTTGTTCTTGAGGGATGGTGGCAAGGGCAATCATGCTTCTTAGTGACATTGCTATGCTTAAGCTCCATGCGAGTGGGTGGAACGAGGTCAAAAGTTTATCTATTCGTCCCCCGAGAGATCCGGTGAAGACAACCTGTTGAGCACTTTGTCCATCAAGACTTCGTGTTCTAAGCTCTCCTTCCGAGAACACGAGGTACTAAAAGAGGGGGAGGAAGGTCGGATGTGAATTGGCCTAGATAGTTTTCCCGAAGAAAAGGAGGGACAAGGTCCAAGAAAAGGAGCCAAGACTTGAGAAGGAACTCTCATTCTCAAGATAGACGGAGGAGAGTGATAGCGATGAGAATCATGACTTGTTAAGAACCTCATTCCAACACCACTTGTTCAACATGCATAGTGTTGTGTGTTACATCTTGACCGTCTATCAATTGATTTAGTGCGCTAGTTGATGAGTGGAGGTCAAACTATCACTAGATCCAAACACATTGGCTCCAAGGTAGCCATTTGACTGTTGCTCGTCCAATGTTGAACGTGATCACTTGGCTCCTCACATGCCTCACATTTGGATATGGATGTTAATTGTTTCACATTGCAAGTGGTGGGGGAGTGATGTGTCAGGTTGATTGGTGTATTAAATCCTATGTCAGATTATTCGTTACAACCTTGGATCTCCAAGGCATTGATATAGGGATTGAGATCAAGAACCATGTGAGCATCAAAGTGTTTGCAATGTTGATCTATTCACCTAACTAGACCCATTGCACTCCTCTCTAATGATGAGATGGACTTTGGCGTGGCGGTTGTAGGCGAAAACTTGTCGTCGATCCACCGACATTGTGCAATCTTCCTATAGGTGACTAATGTCGCTTACGAAGGAAAGAACACAACCAAGGTCCAAAAGTAATGCCTTACCATTAGAATGTACTGTTTCGATCGCCTGATTATCCACAACAGCCAAGGCGGTGCAAACTTCCAAGTGACATGTAATGCTGCACATGAGACAAAAGGGGATAGATTCTCATTTTTAACATGTTGACATAATCAATTATCATCTGACATGTAGACTTAGATGCCCTATTTCATTGACTTTGACTAATCCATCTCAATGCATACACGGACAAGACGTTGCTACTCCCCAACCACAATTCGATCATCAAAACACAAGGGGTTTCAAAGCAAGCAACAACACAGAGTACTCAGTCAAAATTTTTGAGCTTTAATAAGAGGCCCGAAAGTTGCATCTAAACTGATATTGAAGTGATATGTTCATTAAATGTCCGAAAGAAGGGCTTTCCTTGTGAGAGACGGAGAGATCGTGTCGGTGACCCCAAATATTCCACAAACCCTTCATAAGAGCCTATAGACGACCACCCATATAGTAAAAATAGAACAATAATATGTGTTATCCAATTCCACAGAGAGATATCCAAGGATACATCGCTTGAGATCCTCATATCATTGGGCCACATACTTTGTTGGAATCTCCACTTCCTTCATGAGCTTTTGAGGTGTTTCTTGAGATGTGGTTTTGCTGGAGGGGCCATCAGCACCAGTAGGTTCCCAACAATAGGAATAGGAAACACTTGATGCGTAGGATAAGGAATGACGAGAGAGGGCAGCAGTAGGATGTCTACAATAGAAAGCACTTAGGGCATGTTTGATTCGAAAACATCACTGAGAATAAAGCCTTGTTCTCATTTTTTATCAAACACTTATTTTTACACACATGAACCCCACCTTATTAAATGCATGAATACACAATTTTGTGAAACCAGGATGTTCTTGCTCTGCCCAAGAGCACCACCAGATTCCCGATGGATTAATAATTTGAGATAATTTATGGGGTTAGTTTCCTTAACCCAGGAGTAAAAAAAAATGATACCAAACAAGCCCTTAATGGTTAGGATAGGGAGTGACGAGAAGGGAAGGGAAGAGAGAACGGGTCATGAAGAGGAGTGTTGTGGAGGGAGTCTTTCTTTTTCAATTACAACCACAGTTTTCAAATCTTCAACTAACCCATGTCGTCTCATACCTCATATCACACGCCTAATCATTAGGGATAAAGCTCCCAACAAAAATTTTCATATACAATATGGCCCTCAGCCTAATATTGCATCCCAAGATAATGTTACAAAAAAATGCTCTTAGGAGGCTGTAATTTCTTTGCAGATACTGACATCAACAATATTTTCAAGTCAGTAGAACAAGCAATATGTAGTAATATTTTTTTATTAATGCGTACCGCCTACTCAGGATTTCCGTGCAAAAATGTATAGCACTTTCGTTTCTGTATTTTTTTCTTGTGCCATCTAACTCAGCAAATAACATTGTAATCCACTAAACATATTTTTTTTTCTAAATGACATGGCCCTGATGTGGAAGAACTTGGGAAATACAAGTGTAACAATGCACAGTGAATGGGCAAATGCATATAATGAACAAAGATTTGAGTAAAAGAAGCAAACATAATATCTATCATCAAGTACTTCAAATTACTATCAAAACTCCAATGAACATAGTCTAATTTCATCGTCGATAGAAAATATGTGAAACATGGTTCATTAACCACAAAATACCCACATTCAGCAGTATACAAGAAGGTTAACAGTGAAAAAAAAAGAACTTTCCTAACATACCAAATCTAGTCATACAAGAGGTCGATATTTTAATCAACTTGAAAACTGGCACAGGCAAAATGTCAGGATACACTGGACAGAGACTCTGTGGAAGTAACTTTTTCCTATACTTCTCATGCCACAGTGCACTGAAAAGCGTTGTGAAGATTTTCTGGTGATCACAGAAATAAGAAAAGAACCAACTTCCATTTAAACCTTGTGAATGAATATTTGCAGTGCACATATTTGCAAGATATAACAATCTTCAAGTCAACCAACAACAACAACAACAAAGCCTTATCCCACTAGGTGGGGTCGGCTACATAGATCATACGACGTCATTGCGCTCTTTCCAGTCAACCAATTTTACAAATTTCAGAATTCAATT
Organism: Pontederia paniculata; assembly: GCA_001647135.1. NCBI lineage: Eukaryota > Viridiplantae > Streptophyta > Magnoliopsida > Commelinales > Pontederiaceae > Pontederia > Pontederia paniculata. The sequence continues at coordinate 31,766 of LTAE01001977.1, read as the reverse complement.
TGATAACATGATGGTACTTAAACTAACTAATACATAGTTTTTCCTCTAACAGCATCCAATATTGGTACTTAAATACTTTATTTCCCTCTCAAGCATTCTAATACATCACAGGTTAAGAAAAATCAATGACATCAAATTAAAGAAGACCCATACTAATGTTTCTCATCAAAGTCCCTGAAAGCTCAAATAAAGAATACATATTTACTGATAGTCGTTAGATAGTTGTGAATCATCATTCTCATCCACTTGATGATGAAAATTTGGCAACATCATAAGGTTTAAGACCAAGTAATATTATTTTTCTGCCACTAAAATCAAATACCCACAGCCACTATATCCTCCTTGTTAAATTTAAGACTTAGCCAAAGGTTTCATTAAGCCACTAAGTATCAGATTAATCAGGTGTTATATCAAGACTTCAAGAACAAAAAATATGCAATAATAATACAGCATTATCAAGATAACTTAGAAGTATGCTAACTACTGTATGATTCAACATATTTCTGCAAGAGATATACACACTGCAATAAACAAAGTATAGCTAATAAACACACCAGTAAACAAAAGAAGGCAAAAATAATAGAGCATTATCAAGATAACTTCACCAATAAACAAAAGAAGGCAAAAATAGTACAGCATTATCAAGATAACTTACAAGTATGCTAACTACTGTATGATTCAACATATTTGTGCAAGACATAGACACACTGCAATAAAGAAAGTATAGCTAATAAACACACCAATAAAAAAGGCAATAATAATACAGCATTATCAAGATAACTTCAGCAATAAACAAAAGAAGGCAAAAATAGTACAGCATTATCAAGATAACTTANATAGCTAATAAACACACCAATAAAAAAGGCAATAATAATACAGCATTATCAAGATAACTTCAGCAATAAACAAAAGAAGGCAAAAATAGTACAGCATTATCAAGATAACTTAGAAGTATGCTAACTACTGTAGGATTCAACATATTTCTGCAAGACATAGACACACTGCAACAACAAAATATAGCTAATAAACACAGCCAATATCAGAGCAAAGATGACATCTTTGACAGAACTGCAAGTCACGTTAAGGCACCAGATATCACTTACTGAGGATCCAATAAGTAGATATAAGCTAGTTGTAATACGTTTATTTCTCATGTCTTCATCACCACAATCCACCACCAACACTATTAACACATAATATTATACATAATCACATAAACAACAGAAAATTTGGTTCAGATCACAGCACAACCAAAGCGGGCGACACTAAACATCTGATACGATGATACGATGTGATTAGAGATTAATAAAAAAAATGGCAGCTTGCAGAGCTATTGACGGTGGTGGCGCTAATAGCAGTAGACGGATGAGGAATAATAAGAGTAATACTGATGAGATGAAGGATGAGGACGACGAGGGCGACGGCGAGGGCGACGGCGAGGGCTACTTCTTGTGGCTGCCGCGGACGCCGGGCTTAGGCTTGGAGGGTTCGGGGCCGTGGGAGGCGTGGAGGTCGACGAGCTTGGACTCGTCGAAGGGGATCTTGGGGTGGCGGGCGTCGTGGTGGATCTGCATGGACTTCATGTCCGGGGCGGTGATCTTGCAGTGGGGGCACTCGAGCTTCGCGTGGCCGCCCTTCTCGATCCCCGACCTGTCCGCCAGGCCGGCCTTCCCGCCGCCGCGGTTGGTCGTCGCAGCGTCGACCTTGGCGGCGATCTCCTTCGCCGTGTGCTTCTTCGGCTTCGCCTTCCCCGTCATCTCCGCCGCTTCTCCAGATATCCAATCCGATGCGATCGATGGATCGACCTCCTAATTCTAATCTATGGCAAAATTGATGAACGCAACCCTCGAGCACCAAAAACCCTAACCCTAAATTGCTTCGGCGATCGAGAAATTAAAAAAGAAGGAAGGAAATGGGGGAAAAGGAGGCGGCGGCAATCTCGATTTCTTTTGATTTATTTATTGACAGGAATTTACCAACACGCGCTGTGTGAAATCCAAATCGCACGACATCCATGCGCGAAAGAAACTATTGAGCGTGTGATGCCCCGTCAACTCGTGGTTATCGACTTCGTCTGGAATTAGGGATTCGATCCAATTATCCATTATTATTATTATTATTATTATTATTATTATTATTATTATTATTATTATTATTATTATTATTATTAAATCTAAAAAAATGAAACGCTCGATTAGTAGATGCAAAATAATAAGTTTATGCATATAAAAAAATCATATAATCAAGTTTAATAGATATTTAAATTATATTTTATTACGTATAGTGGTTGATTTAAAAGCATCATTAACTTATCCTCGTGAAATAAATTATTTTATAATTTTAAGCAAAGAAGAATTAAATATATTCATTGTTAAAAGTTATGAACGATATTAGTCAACATACTTAATTGTTTTGTAAATAATTTTTATATATTTTTTATTTTATAAAAAAATTTTGTTTGTTATGTTAGCAAACAACATCACTAATAACAGTAGTAACAACAGAAACAATAATAGTAGTAGTAGTAGCAACAACAGTAATAGTAATAATAGCGTTACTAATAGCAGCGGTAATAGTAATAATAGAGAGGCCAACTAATAAGTATTTGTGAATTTAAAAAAAAAGTATTTGTGAATGTCTTAACTAAAATAATATGGAACGAGTTATATGTTTATAACATATAAAGCTATTATTCATTGTTGAAAAAACTTATTTTTCTTTAAATTCGGACATAATATATAGGTGTTACATAGAAGTTTACACTAACAATTTTGCTTAGATACACGAATATTCTATAAATTTTCATATATTTTCTGTAACATGATATAATTATATTTTTGGTAATCTTGGTCCATCTACATGAGTCAATGAACTAACAATAACATAAAACATGAAAAATCATGTTTATGGGAGAAAAGAATATTTTGTGTTCTCTTATCAATCTAATTAAGACAAATAAAGCATTTAACTATATTTATACATTTATGATGTTTGTAGATTGCACGAGTTAATAAATTAGTTTAATCAATTTATATACACTATTGTAACAAATATTTCTACTTATCCAATAAAATTAACTAATATTAACCAAACACAAAATAATAATAAATCCACTTAGTCCTATAGAATAGTTAATCTTATAAAATCATAATTCTTACTTGTCGAATACGAGATCTGTAACCAAATGGCTTTATATAACAACCCTGTAGAACAACGTCCAGAAAACTTCTTCAAGATTAATGAGATTCCATTTGAATTGTTACACAATTGATCCAATTTATTTGGAATCACACATTTTATAACTAGTTGGTTTATAATAATTTAAGCACTAACACAATTAATAAACGAATTATTAAAAAAGTTGGGTGTAAAAAAAAAGACTTGTTCATCATGTCCACGTTTGACAAGATCAGTAATAACAAGCAATCCACCACTTCATAATTCAAGAGTCATAGTATTACCCCATTTCAAATATCAAAATATAGACGGTAACGTTATTTACAACTGAACTGCAAACTAGAACAAACAATAATGTCAGCAAACAACCAAAAAACAAGAAACTTAGCTAAAACTTTAATTTACTGGGGACTATTATATTCTAGTAAAATGAAGACCTGTCATAAGCTAAAAGTTAGATTGGCGAAGTCTATATCGAGTACAAATTCATAAGACTTCTTCAATGCAGTGGGTTGCCTCAACTACGCAAAATGCTCTGGACTTCTTCAATTGTAACATAGTTGTTTAACTTACGAGCATAGAGCAGTTATGGTCAACAAATCGATCAATTAGTAAAAACCATTAAACATAAAAGTAATAATTTAAATATCATTCTTTTAGGACGAAGAAATAAAATGGCATACCCCTGCAGGAGTTAAGTGATTTAATTGTAGTTCCCCCAAGTCTCCAACTTTCTCTAACAAGAATGAGCCATCAATTGGTTGGTTCTATTCAAGCTGTAATAGGAGAAACTTACTCTACTTAATATGCTCATATTACACTTTAGACATGAAACTGAATCAACATGCAGAACAAATTCGATCTGAACAACTGAGAGTTTTGTGTCATCGAAAAAAAGAACTAGGAGTTTTTTTACATGTAGGAACAACTGACAAGGTATGCATGTCACAAGAATTTAAACATTCATTAAGACATGGTGCGACAACTTGGAGCAGAAAAAAGTTATACTATATCATTCACAGAGATCATATCATATCATGCACTATAAAACTTTTGTGTCCAGTTATAAACAAATACTTCAGCTGTAGAATTTTTGTAGGCAAGCACTTCTTTCAGGAAAAAGAAACATTTTACTCGAGAAATACAATGGAACAGTAAAAGAACTGAGTTACATGAAAAATTCAGCAGAAAACTTCTAACAAGCTAAAAGCTAGACAGTCTTGGAGAGAAAATCCTTGAACATTTATGACAAGACACAAGAAAAGAAGTGACAACTAAAAACAAGTGAAGAGGACTAACGTATTTCCCCATCTTCTCCAAGTTCGCCATCCTCTAGTTCCTCATAGCCGCTGTTTCTGCGAGACGGGTCTCTATCTTTCTTGTGCCTCTTATGCCGACTTTCACTGTCAGAGTCAGTAGCATAGGAATGCTGCAAAAAGACTAATAAGCATATTTCTATCTCCAGAAGAGTAATTTGCTATCTGAGTTTTATTTCCAAGTGATAAAAGATAAGAATGTTCAGTCATTTCACTACCTTCCGAGATTTTTTGCGATCACTACTGTGCCGATGGGATTTCTTCGACTCCTCTTTCTCATCCTTCTCAGAGCCATAATCATCGGTTGCACTATGATGACGTTTCCTGTGCTTTCTATCTTTATCCTTGTCCCTTTTCCTATCCTCCTTTGAGCCATGGTTATCGACAGCATCAACATTCTCACTCTCTGATTCATCTTTTCGATATCGATCCTTTGCCCTTTCTTTTTCCTTCTCTCGCTCCCTCTCCTTTTCCTTTCTTTCTTTGTCCTTCCTTCTCTCTTTCTCTTCCCTTTCTTTCTCTTTTTTGACCTGCATGAAACATGAAGAATGATATATACATACAAGTTTAAAGTTGGACATCTTCATGTACGTACTAGAAACTTCACAAATTCAAATCTATATTGCTGCCAAATAAACCATTTTCAAGTCCTTGCATAAGTGTAACAGGTCCTAAGCATCAAAATCTGCCACTTTTTCACAAACAATAAAATTGGCTATATGGTGTGACTAGATGTGCAAGCTAGTAGATTAACTTCAAATACTCAAGAACACCTTAGGGCCATGGCTTCATTCCATTAAGAGAGAAGTGGAATGATAAATATCAAAGCACCTGGATTTACTGAATAAATTGCAGTCATACTCAGAAAATTTGACACCTGATAGTGTCACTGGTTCAGGATGGGTTAACATGAAACATGGCTACAAATGTTTTTGAAAAGATATGGCTACAAATGTTGAAACAAAAAAGGTAATCACAACCAACTTTAGTTAAAAAAGGCTTTGATGAAGGTCCAAAAAATATACAACAAAACCTTTAGAAAAAATTATTACTATATATTACAAATTCAAAACGTCCATGAGATAAGATAAAGAATAATAGTTCTAATAATGATAGCATCTCATAACCAATTTATTTAAAACAACTTGATGATTTCCAACAATCCTCTACACTTGATACTAAGAAGGGATAAAATTGGGTTGTTGCATAATCTTGGATCTTTAAGCAATTTTGCTAATGATGATGAAATAATAAAAGCATGCATATTTGAACTTGCTACATTAAATAACTCGGCCCTGGAGCACAAAGGGCTTGTCATTATCTTCCTTAAAAAATAGTGAAAAATGCACCGAAATAATCTTGTGAAAGACGAGCACAGATCATATATAAAAAGTATATATGATCATATATATACAAGCTTGATATGGCGTATTATCTAAATACAACAACAACAACAACAACAAAGCCTTAATCCCACTAGGTGGGGTCGGCTACATGGATCATACGACGCCATTGCGATTCGTTGATCCATGTTCATGAGATTCGACGAGGTTTTACGTTGGCTGTCGAGGCCTAACACAACCCTCCTCCTTTATCCGGGCTTGGGACCGGCTATAAACATAGGCGGAGTTGGCGTATTATCTAAATAGAGACAGAAATTAATATAATCAAGAATATATGGATATGACATTTTCAAAATACATGAGATTGAAGTAAAGAGTAATCATCCAAAGATAATACAACAGATAATGAATGAAAAAGAAAATACAATTCTGTAACCAATAAAAATATACACAATATTTAACTCCTCTAAAAATATATAAAAAGTATCTTAGATAAAATTATATTATATACGCCGTAAGAGTTCCTCAAAAAGAAAAAATATAAGCCATGAAAGTAGTACTTTATCTAGGCACATAAAGATGTGGCATGAATCATATGACTATCTAAAGGGGACATAATAAGGCCTATGTTCATTCAGTGAGATTACATCATGACTTCCAATGTGTTGGTACATCCATGATGGCCACATTGAATCACTTATGAAAATTAGCACAAGCATTGTGACAGTAATATATGATGTATTCTCTCCCAGTATATAGATTCATTTCCAAAACATGTAAAGAATATGAAATACAAAATAACATGTTTGTTTCAATAGAATTTGGCTACCTTTTCCTCTTCTCTCTTCCGCTCTTTCTCTTTCAGTTTATCTTGCAAGTGTGTAACGTAACTCTCAAAAATTTCTCTTCCAAAATTCTCATCACCAATTGACCTTCAAACAAGCATCCAAGACATGACAGCATCATAGAAAAACATGGCAGCCTGAGTTACTAAAACAACAAGAGAACAAGACAATTTGATGAAGAACAAATACCTGTACTCCTGGTTATCTTCAAACAATTGTTTGGAATCCTCCCAGGTAGAAGATGCAGTTATGTCCTTTTTTTAACAATAAGAGGCAGTTGAACACAACTCATTAGAATTACATGTCAACAAAAATGCATTTGTTGCTCTTTTCTTTTCGAGAAGTCAGTAATGCCCTCAATTTTTGAAGAATCGCATGGAAAAATACCTTAATCGAGTAAAGTAGATCTGAAAAGTTATCCGCAAGTCTTTGTCGCTTTTTAGCTTCTTTCTCCTCCTTCTCACGAAGCCTTTCCAAGAACTCATCAAATGCAAGCTATAAGAGTTATGAAACATAAAAATCAAAGACCATGATTAAATAATAATTCACTAAATATCAAGTACAAAAATACATGAACAAAGTCAACAATGTAAAACCAGAAAGAAAAAAAATATGAACTATAAATCTTTGATCCTTCTAGCTTCGGACACAAAACCCACTGTAACACACAAATATTAACTTCAACCATGTGATGACAAAATACTAGCAACAATTTCAGGATATCAGGCATCACTGTTCATAAACATCCCGATGCAAGAATATTTTATAGAACAAGACAGGATGGGAGAGCACATAATTTGATACCAAAATGTAATACAAGTTAGCCTGGGTATCTGGAGATAAACAAGTGATAACCGATAACTAATCCATCCTTGCAAGAGATTTAGTTTCCTTTTTGTAGTGAACTTCTGAATTTAATATTCCTTTAGGACAATAGAAAAAAAGCTATCAGGATCATGGTCATAACCGACTACCTGAAACACAAAGTAAACATGCCTAAAACAATTTGGAACTTCAAAACTACATTGTACGTACATATAATTCGGGATTTGCGGAAGGTGTCTCAAAGAAAAGGTAACCTTGGGATCTAGATCAGTTAGATGTTTCACCTTATCACCCATGTAGCCATGTAGGATAAGGATTCTAGAACATATGTGCACTTGGACCTGTCGCTAATGGTAGCATACTAATTCTTCTAAAGTTAGTTGACTGTGACCATCAAAAACACATCCTTACTTCACACATGTGCTATCTGGGTAAGATTGGTTGATATTTACCTTTTACAACTTAAAAGTGGATAAATAAGTTCCTGCCGTTTTGAACCGGGTATCTAAGTTCAGTGTTTCAAGCTACAGCCATATAAACTAAGCAGGCACTAACGAGGATATAGTCACTAAACTGCACCGTATCTAGACTATGTTGTTTCCATATGCAGTTTTTTTCCCATAAGCAACCAATGAGGCTGCATACCACCTGTCTAGCCAATGCATCTACACAACTGACTGCATCTGGTTCAAGTCCTCTGAGTACAAAGTTTTTCCTTCTCCTTTACATTTTCACCTGTAATCTTACAATGTAATACTACTGCATAGGTTTATGAAAAAAATTGTTTCCTGTTCAGTAATGATTTATCAGACTAGTTTTGATTATTTTAGCAGACTTTTTAGTGAAGATCATGTTTGTACCAGTTAAATACATTATATCAAGTATATAGCAAAGAAAATATCACCTTCAAGTTTATCTCAGATATTCCCTTAAGACTACTATCCCCTGAAATAGCTGTTTTGAATTCCTCAAGTGTCCATGACAATGTCAAAGTAATCTAGAAAAAAGACAATTTATTAGAGCAACATTAACATAAAACACACTAAATGAATTCTATCGGACCATACTTTTCCAATCTTCATCGCATCCTTAAGTCGGGACTTATTTTCATAGTACTGCAAGTACACCAGAAAAAGCTAGATTTAGAAAGAAGTTCAAAATAAAACAAAGATGCCTTCCAAAAAAACAAAAATAAAGATGACCATGTGAAAACCATATCGAGAAGATATGATGAAAAGTTTGCTTCTAAGTTTTTTTTAGGGGTAAGAGGATGACTAGAAAATATTGCTGAGTAAGATGTACATATATGATCAAGAGGTAAAGGGAACGAGGGTGCTTCCGAGTTGATTGCATTAAAAAAAAACTGACCGCATAATAACTAATGCATTAAGGTTTCCTGATTATACCAGGCTCCATAAGAAATATTGATAAATCAATTACTCTGATAGTAATGGATCTAACAGGAAAAATATAAAACACAAAGCAGAAATGCCAAAAATGAAACTAAACAAATAGATGACGACCTGCTTGTCAAGCTCCTCGATTACATCTTCAAACAGATCTTTTGGAGTAGAACCTGATGCGTTTGATGCCACTGCCAAATATGGTGGTGAATCTTTGACCTGAAAGAAACAATCACAATGCTCATATGCACAAGAAAGATGCATAACCTCAGAAGTCATATCACAAAGGAATGTAACAAATATAATACCTGTGTGCAATAATCACGCCAGTGAGACTTAGCTGTAAGGATACCAGCAGCAACATGTTCATCCATCAACTTGCGAAACTCGTCCCGATTCTTACGTTCTACCCGTCTTTGTTGCTCCTGGGCATTCATGAAACAGACGATATTAGAACTATCAATCTACATGAAATACAAATACAATCATTCATGTAGTAGCCAAGGAACCTTTCGAATCTTCTTTTGCTCCTCCTCTTCTCTCTCTAGATCATGAATGTACTCCTGTAATGGATAAAGGTGAGCCCAATTCTTTCACAAGATGAAGGAAATTCAAGAGCTTACCTGGAAAACCTCCAAGCGATCAATTTTTTCAAGTCTAGAACATCGTTCATCATCCTCCAAACGGTCTTGAACTTTTCTCCATTGAGTGTTGACCTGAAAATGTGATGATTTGTAAGCATCAGCACTAGTATACACCAAGCTGAACTACCACCATATATACTTTGGGTAATACCTTGATAAAGTCGCATGATTCAAGGAAAGCTCTATATTCCATTATGTTCCTTTTATGCTCCTCAATGGCCTTTGCTCTTTCCTGCAAATAAACACATAATTTAGCATTTGACTCTAAGGCACACCAATAAGAGCTACTCAATATTCAGTTGTTGAGATGCACATCAGATTTCCTGAGATCAAAGTTTCAAGAGCTTCATTTGATTAGACCTAAAAGGACAAAAATGAAGCATACATCTTCAACATCACCCATGCAAACAGATCCAATAAAAGAGTCTTCACTTTAAATAATATATCAGCTTGTTTGATCAATCTCATAATTGTAGGCAATGGCATTACATTATGGATGGAACTCTGAAGAAGGAACTCGAGAAACTTTTTCATATGTTACCGAAAATGTATAGTTAAACTTGCAGAATGGAAAGGATGATGAAAGGAAAGTAGGTTACATTAACGTGCTTATATATATAGCATAGCCTCATTTTTATCCTAATCTCCTGCCCATAGTTTTGCCAAATTTACAGCATGCAAGATAATGTTTCCCACATAGCATCTTGCACCCCTGAAAATAACCGCAATTCTTTGCAGAAAAGGAAATTATGATGGTAAAGAAAACAACAAAGTACTAAACATCGAAAAGTCCAATAACGTCAATATCAAAAGATAACATAATACTTTACCAATTCAGAGGAAAGATCATGCATATATAAGAATTTATAATTACAATTTTCTAACCTTCTTCTGTAGATCCACCAAATAGCTTTCAAACAAGTCCTCACGCTCTCTTGGTCGTTCAACAGCATTGAATCGTTCATCATCCTCAAACATAGATATAGCTTTACTGAATAAGGACAGAAAACAATAAATAAAAATCCTAAAATAGAACCTGTCTTATAATTCGAACTTCAACCTCGTTTCAATTTTAACAAGTTAAGAAACAACCTCCATCTGGTTGATGATGTCAGTTCCTTGCATTCCTGCATGAATTGAACACAGTTCATATAATAAAACTAACTTGAAACAAATATTGAAAAGGAATGTCCTTAAACAATCTTGTCAGATAAAAGGGATAACCTACTTCCAACATTCTTGTAAAATCCTCGCGTGCCTTCTTTTGCCTAGTACGTCTCTCCTCAGCCTCTTGTTTTTTCCGTTGGCCCAGATACTGAAGATACAATTTACAACAAATTACACTTGCATCAGTTGCTGAACCATGAAACTACTAAATGGTGTTAAATCAACTAGGACCAAAGCCAAACCTAGGCCATACTGGAGCAAACAGAAATGTGAACATAGAAATTCATGTTCGGTACAAGCTCACCTCATTAAATGCTTGTTTCCTTTCTCCAAGTGTTTTTAGAGCACCATATCTCTTATCATTAATAATAACTCTCATTGCCTGATAATTCAAATCATGCACATAGTTTAGCCAAAGACCAACGAAGTAACAGACAGGGGAAAAGTGTACCTGCTCCCAAGACCAGTCAGACTCAACCTTGGCAGATTCGAGCAAAGCCTTGAACACATTTTTAGCCTCCTGAATGAGTATTTTCCGCTTACATATTACTTGATATTTAAATATAAAAATCTGAAAATAATTACAAAAATGAATGAGAACTATGTACCAGCTTATTCACATAAACCATAGATTCATCATCAATAGTTTTATCTTCCATTGGGGTAGTATTCACTTTCCCAGCAACTGTCATTGTTTTCTTGGCTTCCTGAAATGACAGAGAGAATAAAAATTAATACAAACAAGACACAGAGAAGCATTTAGATATTATTTTTACTACCTCTAGAATGGTTTTCTTAGACTCATAAACAAATGTGAAGTTGAAGCTTCAGACATAACAATTCTGCTTTCAATGAAAATGTGAATTATGCTAGCAGAAAAAAAAACAGCAAGGACAAAAAATAGAGCCTCATACGGCTCAATCATTTTTTCTGGTCAAATCTATCTTATTCAATTCGATTTTCCATAACTCTCACTTTTTTCTAGGGTTAGCCAGAATCAAGTAAATTATATAAGTTTTAAACCCTAAATGATCAAGAATCAAGTTTTATGGCTTTATCTTTTCTCCGATCATCAAAAGAATGAAGAATAGATATTCTAAAAGGGAACTATCCGAATGTGATATATATACACAATAATGTCACAATGTGTACAAAAAATACCACAATGTGGAGGTTCCTTAAGTCCATATTACAAAGGTAGCGAAGTATAATAATGTCGTAGAGTTTCTTTTGAGGGGTTAAAATGCCATAGAGTTTTCCAAAGGAAAATGCAGAAGAATTCCTTCTTTAACAAGTAACTTAGAATAACTAATTTGCAGGGAGCAAAACCAGTGACCGTCACAATGCTTTATGGAATGGTCAAATATGTACATAACAAGACTGAGACATCCAACCCGAACAGTAGGCGGGTAGAACACTTGTGTGTGTCCACAGGCCATATTAGAAACAATGTGCATTAATACAAATCCCCTCCAACCATCAAAGCATTTTTTTTTTCAATCAAGCTGAAAAAGATCTATAAATTAATGAAAAAATGTATTGGCACCAGATTTGTCTTTTTAACCCCATCAAATACATTTCTAAGGTCCACTGCTAAACATGCATGAAGAGAGAATGTAGCTTTGAGAAGTCTACACCATAAATAGAAACAATGTAGAGCTAGATTGACCTCCAGATCTTGAGAAGAGACTCCATCAGGCAAAACTTTGCTGTTTGGCAAGGATGAATTATCATTATTCCTGCAGAAATGTCGAAAATAATGTTAGGCAGTTCTCACTCAAAACACGGGAAACAAAGTATGTCATGGTGACCCAGCCAGCCTTACACAGATGCAACGGTTGTGGTATCCGTTCTGACAGGAGATACACCCATACTTGAGGAAATTCCAACTGCTGGTGTTAGATGTGCTTGAACATTCGATACAGCAAGCGTACTTTCTATCCCCATAGAAGAACTTGAGGTAGATGCACCAACCACAGGGAAAGCAACATCGGTTGTAGTGGCAGAGTTGACTGCCACTGGAACTGGGATAGATATGGCTGCAGTAGTTAAAACACTAGGCACGGAAGATGATACTTCAGCAGAAGAACTAGAAGATGCAACAGATGAAATAAGAGGTATCCCTGTTTCAGGAAGTGATTGGGCTGCAGCTTTATCTGCTTGCTCTCGAGCTAACTGAACTAAGAGAAAAAAGATAAAGATTAGAGCAACTTGGAAAAATAAAGATTTGAAAATCAGAGGTTAAGTACAACCTTAAGTTCATCAGGGATTGTCCATTTTGACTGTTTCGTGACCTTGTTATAGTAGTATCTGTAGAACACAAGCATAGAAGATAATAATCAAAGAAAAAAAATCACTCAAAAGAACATTATGGAATTTGCAACACTACATAATTACTCACTTCCGACCATCAGCTGCGGTGAATTCCTTCCAGACAGTAGATGCATCCGCCCTCTGACATAGATGAAACAGTTATTGTGAAGCAAAATGTCTAGACTCAAGAGACATAATGATAGCAAGATTGTTTGAAGATTAGAAAATACCAAGGTTCTAATGCCTAAAACAGATAAGCATGAAGAAGAGGAACAAAGACAAGTAAAAGTAAACAAACAACTAAGGAGTGTGATTGCACAGAATGCTATGTATAACCCTATTGAAACGTGATCCATTTAAAACCCCAGTATTAGGTACAAGGGATTTACATGATAACAATTTCTACTTCTCAACCTGCTTATATATGGATACCGCATAATGCCTACTAACTTTTTTAGGAGACCTACATTAACAAACTGCTTCATGCAATACATGTTTAAAAAGTGACTAAAAAGGCAGTGACTGATGAAAAATGTTTATTTTAGTAAACCAAGTGTTCTACAATGTTATGATAAAACCTGTGGCACTCACAACCCAAAATAACAATAGAAGTTCGAGAAGCAAATTAGTACATTGTGACATCATCACTCTTTTTTTATCAATGCACATACTTTTTGACGAAGATCAATGCAACATCATTATTACACTGCAAAATCTCATATGTTTCAAAGAAAATTAAAACAGATTTGTTTCCCTATTTCAATTGAAATGTATTGCTCGTCTTTCTTACGAGATAAAATGTGTCTTCTACCCTAAAAAAGGAACAAGGGAAAAGGGAAACGATTAAACTCTATCACTGCAGAAGAAGCAGGTAAAAACACAATTCTAAAATACTATATTATAATGATTTTTGAACTCTTTTTTAGATAGTTAATTGAATTGCTTAAAGGCCATACAAATCCATTCAAAATATTATGTTAAAATGAAAGGAAAAATAATTAATCATAAACACAGATGTTTTAGTTAATTGAATTGCTTAAAGGCCATACAAATCCATTCAAAATATTATGTTAAAATGAAAGGAAAAATAATTAATCATAAACACAGATGTTTTAGTTAATTGAATTGCTTAAAGGCCATACAAATCCATTCAAAATATTATGTTAAAATGAAAGGAAATACAATTAATCATAAACACAGATGTTGGCAGAAGATGAGAATTCTAATACAGAAATATGTGACTGGCAATATTTTCTTTTTAAGTCTGATCAGCAACCCTCTCAAGAAAATGTTATGTTATGTTCAGCAATACTACATGGCAAGCAACAGAAAGGGTTAAAGAAAAAGAAAACAGACAAGAAAAGATGGAGCTTTAGATTGTAAAAATTTCAAGAAATCAAGACACAGATAACAGTTGTCTTACCTAAAAATTAAAAAAATCCTCAAAAAGATAACAGGTGTCTTGACTCATTAATACAATCAGATAAGACTCTATCACAGGTGCAGCATCAAGACTCGAAACATAAATTTTTGAACATTAAGCATAATACTTTAAGTTGAGTAAATTTTGCAAAATTCTTTATTGAAAATTTTGTATACAAAATTTCTCTTAAAAGAATGTTTTCAGGTTTCCCTATCATGGACACATAAAAGTAAAGAAAATTCATGTAAGTGCTAATCAGAGAACTCCCTCCCTCCCTATCATGAACTAAGAAAAATAAAGAAAATGCATTTAAGTGCTAGAGGGTTTTTTTTTAAAGGTCAATCAGGGTAATTCTCCCCCTTCCTCCCTCTATAATTATCCCTTGTTCTGTCCTCTGCACCAGTACAATTGCTTAATGGAATTATCCATAAGATATATTACAGGTCCAGATTGGCCACAGGTCAGCAGCAAGTTGTGATGTTTGATGGTTGTATGCAATAGGCAATGAAAAGCTGCAAGTTTGCCTGTGATGTAGAGAGAAGGGAGGACGCTCGATGCGAGAGAGGGAGTTGGCTAAAGGGTTCTTGGCTCACAAATAGAATCTATCCTACATAATGTCAGATCAATAATCATGTAATAGAGACCTGGCTATGATAAACGTGTACCACGGATCAAGGCGACACAATGGCTGACAGAAACGCGATGGATAAACAAGCCAAAACAATGATTAAGTCAAAATGGCAAACTGGTAAAAGGAGTGATATACTATGAGCACTTTATCAAAAAACTAACTAGCATGAACACAGATGACAAAAACATGTAATCAAATTTTTTTGAGAGAGAAAACATTTTGAAAATGAATTATGCTTAAAAAAGTGCATAATTGCATCTGCAATACATTATTATCGCTTAGCCCAGCAGAGCCAGCACCTTAGTAAGAAAAGAAAATATTAGAAGGCGTATTTCATTCTGACCCCCCTAAATTATGAACTTCAACCGCTTATCCCCCTTAAACAATAAAATTGCTCGCTTAACCTGCCTTTGAACGATATGAAGTTGCCCAAATACAAAAAAAAACCAAATTTGCCTCTGCCTTCTTTGTTCCCACAGTATAATTTTCTTTCTTCTTGTACTAATGTATTCTGACGGACTGATAGCACTTCAGTCAGCTAATGAGTTCTTAGAAAACCAGGAACAGGAAACAAATGTCGGGGCTTTCCAGAATGGATATTTTTTTAGAGGGAAAAATGGACAAGTTTGTATAGTTTGAAGAGACTGATTGGACAAACTTATAGTTCGGGGGGGTGGGGGAGGGGGGGGCGTAAGCGTCCGAAATCTATAGTTCATGGGTCAAATTAAACTTACCCAATATTAAAGGATAGGCAATTAATGAGATATCCGCAAATGTTTATAGTAGAAACTCTGAAACAATCATTGTGGGCATAATGCAACAAAAGCTAACCACACAACACATCATACCTCATGGGTCAGAATTTAAATCATGTACCTGTAAGCAAACTTAACAGAAACTAATGAACAAATAGATCAGCATAAGAAGATTACAAAAGAAGATCTGATTCACATCAAAACCGTATATCACCAGATAAATATGCAATAAAGTTTAACAAAAGAAAACGAACTTGGATGCAAAAATTAACAGGATGTCTTTCAAATACAACATTAAAATAACAAGATGAGACTGAATAAAGAAATATGTATCAAAACTGTGGCAATGTAAAGAACCCTCAACCAGAACTCCAAGAAATATGATTGATATATAAATGAACTTGACAATAACTAGGCCATGAATCCTGTACATGGTATTTTCAGCAAGAACGGATTATAATTCCTTTATTGTTCAAGGAGAAAGTCCTGATCATTGCCTTAAAACGAGTTATCAGTGAGAAATGTTGACATAAAGGCGGGCGATAACTAGTGTGCAAATGTTGGAAGATGCACATGAATGTTGTTCAGCTTCCAATAAGTACTATAACAACTTCGAGCCTAAACTCTTAATACCTTTTCCAAATGATGCATCAAGTCCATGCATGCTGTACAAGAAACTACATATGTATCCTTGATGAACTTTCACCCAGAAATTTCCACCCAAAGTTTTCTCACCTCGAAAGAGGAGCTTATAAATTTCAGATACTAGCTATAAATGTGAATCAGCCTAGGGCGAATTGCGAGTTCTCAAGCTTAATA
Source organism: Pontederia paniculata (assembly GCA_001647135.1). Classification (NCBI taxonomy): domain Eukaryota; kingdom Viridiplantae; phylum Streptophyta; class Magnoliopsida; order Commelinales; family Pontederiaceae; genus Pontederia; species Pontederia paniculata. The sequence continues at coordinate 15,105 of LTAE01001977.1, read as the reverse complement.
GAAGTTATAAGGCAAAGCATTAGAACCATGAGGAATTGAGGTCGAAATCTCAAGAATTATCAAGGCATAAAACTTTGGTAATCTCCGTCCACTAAAAATTAGACCCGCAGCTACAACTAGAACAGAAAAAAAATGTGTCCCTTAATAAAATAAAAGTAGTAGCAATATTTGCCTGCCTTGAGATAAGTGAAACCCGCCTTCATAATGACCATATAGAGCAGTCGTATTTTGCTCCAGACGTGCCAAAAGACATCTACAGACCAGTAGAAGAACATGCAAGAAACAGATAATACAAATATAACAATTTTGATCAACGCAAGCATATTTATGATTATGAATGCTAATGAAATGATTTCCAGAATAACAAAAACTCCTACATAATCAAGATCAAATGAACATTGCAAATAAAATTTGAAAGCAAATGTTTATTCAACAACTCACCTCAATTGGTGTCATCAATTCAATGGGTTTTTCCCAGACAGATTGCTTGGTCTTCTTATTGTAATAGTATCTTCATGATCAAGAACAAATGAAATTAAATTAGAAAAAAAACAGGCAAGTATAGATGAGATGAAGAGTTACAGGAATACTCAGAAGTCAAATCAGTGCACAACATAGAAAAATAAAGAACATTAGCCGCTTCCTTATTGAACAAAAATAAAGAACATTAGCTGCTTCCTTATTGAACAAACCTTTTGCCATCAGCAGCTGCATGTTCTTGCCAATCAGAAGAACTCTGCTCAGTGGGTGTCAATTGTACAATTGTTGCCTGTATTTCAAGAGGGGACACAAGATGAGCAAAAGGTACAGCAATCCTGATTATTGGAAAATGTGCACAGATTTATCCTCAGAGCAAATGGTATTAAAGGAGATTCTCACTTGAGTGGTTGCAGTTGCAGTTGCAGATGAAGGCTGCTGTACTGACTGGACTGGCGGTGAAACAAGAGGTAGGCTCCCTGGCACGGACCATTGTTGTCCTACTGAAGGTGTAAAAGGGGCTTGCATTTGCGATGCTGGTGGATAATGGGAAGGAGCATTCATATTATTGACAGGTTGCCCATAGGATGTGGCAAACTGCAAGTCCAATATCATGATATCAAATTAAATATCAAACAGAAAAAGCTAAAGATAGAAGAAGGGCAAAGGAACAAATTCTTAATAGATCAAGAGCATACCGTGTATGACGAAGAAAGAGGCATTCCTCCAGCAGCTAAACTAGGTAGATTAATAGGAACTTGAGCACCTTGCTGTGATGGTAGTGGCCCAGATGCAATAGGCCTGCTAGGTTGAGTATATGGCACTGGAATGGCCTGTGATGATGGTAAGACCTGACCCTGAGGACCAGATCTCGGAGGTAAATGCTGTAATGGTTGAGGAAAATGGAGGGTTTGAGTTTGGCCAGAAGGCAAAGCAACATTTGGTCCAGGCATCCCTTGAGCAACAGGTCGAAATTGCTGCGATGCTGATGGAACAAACTGATGTGCTGGAGGAGTTGGCATTATTGATCTAAACTGCAATAATCATATGGAAGGATTATTTGAGAAACGAAGAAGTTGGTGCAGTTAACAGAAATGAAAAGGAATACCTGCATCACCATTGGTGGAGCAAAGTTTTGTGGTGGACCTGCATATCCACCTTCAGCTGGTCTAATGGGCTATGTAACAAAGGAGATTGACATTAAATCCACAAGATAAAAGGATATCAGACACGTTAAAGTGAAAGATAAAAAAAACTACGAATCTCAAGTGAGTAAAAATGTCGAAGAGCAACAGAAGACGAAAGAAGATAAGAAGAACAACACGTCAGGAATGTATTACCGGTGCCCCAGAAGACTGTGAGTTGCTAGCCATTTCAAAGATATATGATATTTGGAATGCCAAAAAAACTGTAGAAAAGAATACAAAGTCGGAGAGCATATAATGAGAGGAAAAGCAAAATCAAACATAGTAACAATAAAAAACAAGTATCTGTCACTTAAAAATAATAATTCAAATATGGAAAATATGATATGTTTGTCTGAAACCTAAACTTTAAATCAGATAATAGCATCCTAATATAGATGCAATTATGATAGCATAAAAATAAACAAGAATGAGCCCTAGTTCGATAAGTGTCTATATTATCATATTTCCTGCAATGTTTCATGGAACAACTGTGCAAGCTATGACTGAGAAGTCTCAACAAAAAATGCACAATACAAGGTGAAACACATCTTCTTTTTTTAAATAGTGGCTATATGGGAACTAGCATTCCATGTATTCACATAGAAAAGATGTGAAAGATTAACATGTAGATGTCAAGACAAAAAAGCATACAGGTGAAACACATTGTCATCAATCAAAGTGGAAACGAGAACCATCAAAGCAACCAAGATTCACTATTTCCTTCTCAAGATAACATGGCTAGCATTGGTAAAACCCAATAATGAAAATATCAATTCTCAAATCTCACAGATCAAAGAAAATTGCTTGCTTCACGACTCTACAGCAAAATCCTAAACTAAACATCAGAAGATGAACCCATCATAGACTCTGATACTGATAAAAAGAATGATGGCATGTCTTAAGAAAGAGGATCTGATGTTTTTCTCATTACCTTTAACTTTCATGATTGCATGACAATCCTAACGCTCTCAACCTCCCAATTCTCAAACTGGCAATAACTCAATCACAACTTCCAAATCTATTATTCTTAGTCTACATTACATTTCATCAAGTGACAGCAAAAATTAGTTCTATCAAAAGAATTGATCTATATAGGATCTTTTTATAAGTGTGAATCTACCAAAAGTACCATTTTAAAATGCAGATGTCAAGAATCATAATGTTCATTTAAGCTCGACGAAAGCATGCAGGGAGCAGAATATAACAAAAGACAAGTAGCACAACAAACCTCAGTTAGGAAGGACCGGGTTTCTGATCAAAGCATCCGCAATCAGAGAATGCGCAGACCTGGAATAAGTGTGACAGCATTTTGAAACCGATCAAGAAAGATGTAAAAGTCATGCTTTCATGAGAAACAAATTAGGATCGTACATGCCTTAATCACCTAATACATAATGGAAGAAATTTGGCAGCACTAACATAAACCCTATGTTTGGTAGCACTAACATAAACCCTATTGCCCTCCTCTAACTATGAGAACAATCACAGTAATGGTCAATAAAAAGATACCCTTGTCACCCAATGCAAAAAAATAAGAAATTTTGCGTCAAATTAGGGTTCCAGTCGGAGAAAAAACTACAAGAATCGCAGCCACGGCAGCTTGGAGCATTTCGCGACCAAGGAAATCGAGGGCTGCCGAGATCAAAGCAATGGGCGACGAATGATTGAGAACTTAACAAGATACCTGATCGGAATCGCTCGCCGGCCGTCGTCTGAGACGATCGAGAGTTTGCCAACAATTTACTTCGTTTTTTTTCCTCCTCTTCGTCGAGAAGGACGAAGGTTTTGGCAGAAGCTGTGGGTTGCGGCCAAATACACAGAGGTTTCTACCACTTTATTTTCAAGTTTAATGCATCAGTTTCAGACCATGGGCCGGAAAAAAAACGTAACGAGGCGCTCAAAACGGGCTTGGGCTTTAAATTCATCCAGGCCCAGCAAACATTGAGATCTTGCTCATGCCATCAATATGTGATCCGACGGTGACGATGCGCCATGAGGCAATGCAGTAAAAACCTTATTTTAAAATTTCGCCCAATAAGGTGGTGTTTCAAAAAATATGAAATGATTTCTGATAAAATAAATCGAGACCATTAATTATCTTCTCCCTCTTATATTTAATCTCGATATTTATTAATTATATATATAGAGAGAGAGAAAATAGAGGTATATAGCAATTTGCTATGCACTCAGTGTGGTGCATGATTTGAGTCATTAATTTAAAAATCAATGATCCAAACTATATTCAATTTATGGTCTAAAATTTTAATTAGATAGAATCTGGGTCATTAATTTTTAAATCAATTGTCCAGATCATGTACCGCACCGAATGCATAGTAAATTGTTATGCACTCCCATTAACCTCGTATATATATATATATATATATATATATATATATATGTTTAGTCATAAAATATAGGAGATGTATATAGATATTGATAAATATAAGGGATAGTTAACATTATATTGTTTCCTATAAGATAAAAGATTAGTAGGCTATTTATATCAAAATTGTAATATATATGTTGAGTGGTGGATCCCACGACTCACTTAAATAGACACTTATTAGATCTCCAAATTTATTAGTAGTTCACTAACCAATAACTTGTTATGCTGCTCGCTGATCCAAATATATTAAATTTTGTATATAAAAACATCAAAATTAGAAAATATTTTGTTTCAACTAATTGTGTCCTTCCTCTTTGTGGAATCCGCTTGACAGCTTCAAAATCACCTTTGCTCCATTAATGAAGTTGAGATAGTGGGAGAGATGAAGAGGAGATAGTGTTTGGGGATGTACACCATGAAGTTTGAAGAGATGAATAGAAGAATAAAAAGGAAATTGGCTAAAAAATAAAGAGCATTAGAGCAATGAAAAAGTATGCAAGGCGATATTCAATTTTTCTTTCTAATTTCTAGATTGAAAAAGATATGGATCCATATGGAACTGAACATTAAATGAGTGAGTTCTTAGTTGTGTCTAAAGAACATTCAAATTTTGATGAAATATTGATTTGTCTATATTTCATAGTTGATGTTCTGACTAGATTTTGAATAGGTTATAATTGTTTAAAAAATTATGTATCAAAACATAGGTCTAAGAGTCTAGTTTGACATAAATTAATTTCACATTAATCTGAATTATATTGTTGAAGTTATGACCAAATACTAAGACACTATCAATCTGCCTCCGAACCCTATCGTAATTTAATTATAAAATGAGCAACGGAAAAGATATGTAATGGGATATTTAAGTTCTCTTTCTAGTTTCTAGATTAAAATATATATGGATCAATATGGAACTAAATGCTAAATGGTGAGTTCTTAGTTGTGTTTAAAGAAAGATTATTTCCTCTTACACCCCCTCAATTATTGTCAATTTTCGTATATAATCCCAAGTTTTTAAAATTTCGTCGACCCTCCTTGTACTTAAGAGCTTCTGGTACTCCACTCTCGCCGTCATATGCCATCCATTTGAACGTTAACTTTTTAATTTTTTAATTTATCAAATGAACATCTTACCCTTCTGCCTTATCAAATGACCAGATCTATGAGAAAAATCTTAAATTCATACTCCGGCGTTAACTTGGCAATTTCTGCAATTGCAGCTCCCTCATCCGTTCAGGAATGTAGGAACCTTGCGGCGGGCTGACCGGGTTCTCGGCATGCACCACAAGGTATGCTCCCACGTACGCTTGCGGCCATGCCATTGCGACCCGACTCTGTTCTAAAGAGAGAACTTTAAGCATTATTCTTCTTCGTTAGTAGCATATATTTATTACTAAAGCTTGAGTCCTTACTCCCTACCATGAATAGCATATGAAGAAGGCATAGATGGTGATATGACGTGGCCCTTGTCCATTGCAAGCACCCACGAACTGGCCAACAACGCTTAGACATCGTCGCCTGTCGTGCCGCAAAGGAAGTAGAAGGCCCCAGTGTTGTGCCCCCACCGGTTCGCATGGACCAAGACATGGTCGTTGACCTTCACGTAGCAATTGGTGCAAGAGAACATGAACTCGTCGTAGTCCCCAGCCAACAGCTCAATCGCCCGCCCTATTCCCGAGATCACCACCGCGGTGGGGATGACCGCGGTAGTGTAGCACGCGTGCCCGAGGAGGCGCGCGTCGGCCGTTGCTGAGAACGCGTCATGCTCGTCGGCGTCCTGGTCGCACGTCAGTTTCACGTACGGTAGTCACGTCATGGCCACGTAGACCACGCACTTCATCACCTACATCGTCCACACCAGGCTCAACAGCAGCAGGAACACGTACAGCAGGGTGAGTCGGTCGAACCAGCCGACGACGACGCCAAGCGTCCACAAGGAGTATTAGATGAAGTTGTCGAGGAGCGTTGTAAAGACGTACTTGAAGAGCGCGAGCGACGGGCACACGGCGACGATGGAATCAGAGAGGACTTGGCGGGCGTGCCGAAGGCGCGGAGTGATCCAGCAGGCGTAAAGGGAGAGTTCCATTGTCAATAGGAGTTTGCCCACCCCAAAACCACACAATAGCTGGTGTCATCGGCGAGGAGGAGAATGGACGTGGCGCCGGTGAACAATGGGGCAAGCCACAACGATGCCTTGATGGCTTTTCGAGGGCGGTAGAGGGCGAAGAGGAGCCAGAGGAACGCGATGAGGACGGAGGCAGCGGCGGAAACGAGCAGAGGGGAGCACCATAGTCGCACCCTTCGAAGCCGCGAGATGGTGCTTCCGCACGTGAACGAGATGTGACGCGGCCTACTGCTACTGCAGTGTGTGGTTCCGAAAGCTCACGTGCGCTGGGGGCGCCTTCGTGCTCGACGTCGGCCAAGGAAGGTGGGTATATTTTGGAAGGCAGGAGTGGTCATTTGATAAGGTGGAAGAGTATATGTTGGAAGGAGGAATGGTAGGATGATCATTTGATAAATCAAAAAATAAAAAGTTAACGTTCAAACAGACGACATGTGACGGATGGAGTGGAGTGTCAGAAGCTTTTAAGTACAAGGGTGGTCGGCGGAATTTTAGAAACCTGGGGTTATATGCGGAAATCGATGATAGTTGAGGGGTGTAAGAGGAAATATCCCTTTAAAGAATATTAAAGTTTTGATGAAATATTGATTCTTCCCAACTTTTCATAGTCCATGTTGTGACTAGATTTTGGATTCATTATAATTGTCAAAAAAATTATGTATCAAAACATAGGTTTAAGGAGGCATTTACTACATTACCACTCAGCATTATCTAATAATCTACATTACCTAGCAGAAAGATGGTCACTTATTAAATTGTTAATAATGTGCATTACCCTCTTTCTATATATCAATAATTTAATTGGCAATTCACGTTATTAGTGTACTTATAAATTAAGTAAATACATCATTTTATCAACATACACTTTATAAATATATTTAGTTAAAAAAAATTTATTATTAAATTGAAATTTATAATCTTAAATAATAAATTCACAATTTAATATTAAATAATTAATACCCTTCAAAATAAAATAATAATAAATTAATATTTATAAGTAGTATCAATAAAAAATAGTTGAAAAATATTATTTTAATTAATGATACTTATAACTACTAATTTATGATATTTTTTTATACATAATTTGATAATATTAATATAATATATATTATTTAAATAATATTAATTATTATTATTTTTTGTGTTGCTATTATTATATGGTATATTTTATTATGTTATGTTTTATTTATGAAAATTTTAGAGGAGCAAATATGGAAACTGAACTTAAGTAAGATTATCACTTATGTGGTAATATGGAAGGACACCCACCTCCCACTTTAGAAACAATCCGCGTTGCTAGTAATTCAGATTACCTACAAATTAAAATAAGTAAATATGATAATCTTGCCTAAGTAATTTTAAGTTTTCATTATCGATAATCTTTGTAGATTACTAATAGAAAACGTCTCCTAAGAGTCTAATTTGACATAAATTACTTTCACCTTAATATGAGTTATATTGTTGAAGTTATGATCAAATACTAAAATATTATCAATATGCCCCAAACTCTATCGTGATTTAATTTTAAAAGGCATGTTGAATTATAAGAATATTATTATGATTTGATATTTGTGAAACAGAAAGATGTTATAATGTAGTTTCAAATAGAATTGGTTTCATATGTTTTGGCCATGAGTAGTCCAAGTTATGATTTTTTTTATTGATAAGGTGTCAATTGCAATTTAGGCAAAAAATTTATGTTGTTATATGATATTAGCCAAATAATAGATAATTAATGTTATGGCTGTTAGTATCCCAATTGAGCAGCAAGTAGGTAACTATATGAGTTTCATGTAAGACACCTAAGTTAAACTATTAAGATTTTTAGTATATATACATAAGTGCATGGATTGTGTATTTTTTTCATTGCGTCAAGAACCATTGTTATGCCACATTGAATTTTTGAACTTTTCCATGCTAGAAAAGTCTATATTGTTATTGATTGAAGAGTCTATTGTAATGAGCATGTTATATATAGGAGTGACAAACTAATTGATGTATTGATCCAACGGAAATGTAGAAAATCTCATAGAATTCACATTGGCTTATATTATTTTAATGTGAAGGTCAATCGAACCCAAGGCATTGGTCGGGACTGACCAACCTTAATGTTAGTAAATATCGACAATTAAGTCGATTAGGTCCAACTGACCATTATGACAGACGACTATCAATGGATGAGTTTCGACCAAGCTTATGATAGGTTTGATCGACCTCCCCGCATATATGTTTTATGAAAATATATTATTTTAGTCCATTAATTGCTCACCTAGAACATGAATTGCGTGTTCATTTGTAATAGGTTTAACTTGTTAATGTATTGATGAAATTGATTGAATTGACATTTGAATTGTACTAGGGGCCTATTGTATATTGTGGATTGATGTCCCCATATTGTTATTGTTCGAGACATGAGAATTAGTGGCATTTTTCGAAATGTCTATGAGAGAAAAGTGTCATGTGATTTAGCTAACCACATTGCCCGACCAAATTTACCTCAACCTTCTAATGATTGTATTTGGCTCATTAAATTGAATTGAATCGAATATAAGATTGTCATTTGATAATTTACGAGTATGACAGATTGTTGGATCATAGATCCTTATCGATATTGAATGAACATGACTCGTATTTTATGAGGACAACTTAAGAAAGTCAAAAGATGAACTTTCGATTATCAAATGACAACAAATAAGTTAAAATCTATAATGAACATGTTATTATTGATACTGAGCATTAGGAAGTCTAATATTATTAAGTATTTATGTCATCAATTATTATAGATATTGAATTGCTAAAATCTAAAATATAACGACTTAAATGTTATCATTTTATTAATGCATAAAGGCTATGTCATGTTATTATTATCGTTGTTATGAATGCATATAGAGTATGATATGCTAAGTATTGAACTATGGTGCTTCTACATTATTACGTTTAAAATGGTTAATGTCAAAGAACCCTAAAGAATGACAAATGTCATTAATATTGTTATGACCTTACATACTGAGCGCAAGCTCATAGGATAAATTTGTTCTGCACATATCTTATAGGTGATAGATGGTATTGAAGATGATGTACCGAATGATGGTTGAGCTCACGGCGGATTGACCGTGCACATGATTAAGTATAAGGTCGAATTATGAGTAAGTATAATCTTGAGTTAAGTCATATACTCTTATGTTAATTCTTATGGAGCTTTCACTAATTTATATTGATTATTAATGTTTATGTCATAGGTGAAAGACAAATAAGTAAGTTTCCTATCGATGTAGCACCTACGTGTCAAATATCGATTCGACTGCGTGTGAGGTGTCATTTCTAGAGCGTTATAAGAATATTCCGAAAAAATTATATTTTATCATGGATATAATGAAAAAAATATGACAAGAAGGAGATTTTAATAATATATACTACTTAAAAGTCTTTTTTCCATAATTTAAAATATATGAAAAAAAGGAATATGGAGAAATAAGTAAACCGTGAGAAAATCATTTCATTTGATTATGAAATTAAAGCAAAGAAAACTCAAATGTAAAATAAAAAACATGCACAAAATAATATTCAAATATCATAATTCCTTTGAATTAATTACAAAAAAAATTCAGATAATTTTATAGAATTTGTGAATTACATTACACACACTTGATCCTTAGTATGGATGTTGATTACATCTTAGCCCTTCAACTATATATATATATATATATATATATATATAAGATCGGGAGAGCGTCGTGGAGGGAGAGAGTGTAGCTCTCGGG